>JAQFZJ010000285.1:0-37448 GCA_034695645.1 Folsomia fimetaria | reverse complement strand
GTCTCCATGTTGGAGGTGGATTCGAAATACGTCTTGTGTGCGATCATATTCCAAACCACAAAGGAAAACAGAACGATGCGGAGGGCATAATAGAAAATCCCTAGTACAGGCACAAATAAATCAAATTCTTCAGTGACTTCCGTTTCATATGCAAGTCTAGCCCGAATGGATTTTAGTATTGATTTTATCTCCATGATGCAAATAATTGCTATACAAAAATAGCAAGTTTTTGAATTATAATAAGTCAAGATTTGTCTTCCACAGAAAGAAGAGCTGTGTTGAAATCATAAATTTGTTATCTAAACATGCCCAATTCATGGATCATAAGCCCTAAAACGATAAATCAATGCAGTCAAGTGTAATGTACTACCATTACTGATGCCAAACGTTTAATCTAATCTTTGTCGAATTCAATAAATGTTTGTAATGCCTTAAATTAGCAATTATTAGTTTGAAATATGACTGCATTTAATGTTTCGTCCATCAGTTATGTATAATTATTAATAATGCACTTTAGTTTGTTGTGATGAACAAAAAGATTGATGACAAGCTCCATTGCATTCGTCCCATTGCAATACAATCAGAATTAGTAAGCACACTACTAAATCAACTCATCAACCTTTGATACATCCTAGTTTCACGATTAATTAATTTACAAAACATTGTAAGTTCGAAATTGAATATGGTCTCATTGACTCTTTTATATTCTATTCAGTATAAAAATTGTTACGAATGAAATGGATTCATTCTGATTAAATTCCAAAACGGATCATCCATCACCATAATAATCACACGTTCATTTGGGGATTACCGTGATGATTAAAGTTGACGGAACTCCACCATATGACATATCGCCATCATCACACTCAACAATTCCTAGGTGCACAAATTTATAAACAGTATTTCATAACCCAGAAGCATAATTTGCCCTTAAATCAACTTCAGTCCGGCAGGGAATACATCATTCCATAATGGATACTATTCCATTGTGCCATTCTACTGCCACTCATGCCATCCGATAAGCCTTCTTGTCCAGATAACTCTTTAATGAAATTTCAACATTATAAAACCATGTAAATTTATCCGAGTCTTCATTTCCTTACCCACTACCGTCCGAAATCCTCCAAAATGATGTCCCTCAAGGCTTTCGCTCTTCTCGCCCTATTCGCCACAGGCTCTCTCGCCTCTGCGATCAACTCAGCAGTCGTCGTTCCAAAGGGACCCGTTTCCACCTTTGGCATTGTACAACCAGTCGGTCGATGCGGAGGTGTTGGGACGCCGCTGCAGCTGAGTAAGACTTTTAAAAATTAAGATATTACAAGATCACATATTAAAATTATACTCGATAGGAATTAGCGACTGCGATGGCTACTGCGAACTTCAACCTGGAACTGTGTACAATTGTGAGGAAGTAAGACGACCATTTGTCTTTAAGAATTGCAAAAGGTTTCTAAATTTGTTTTGTTTTGTGAATCTTTTAGGATTTTATGCCAAGTAAGTCGACCATTTCTCTATAAGAATTGCAAATAGTTTCTAAATTTGATAATATATTGGACTAATTGATTAATAATTAATGGCTTGTTTCCCTTACAGGCTCTGCTGCTCCTTCCCTCACCCTCAAGATTGAAATTTGCATGAGTGCCGGATTTTGCATGGTTATTTTGGAAACAGAACTTGTCAACTCTTCAGTTCAACCAGGCTTTGTCTACACGGCGAAATATTCTATCGTCCCCAACGACATTCTTTCAGGTCAGATTTTTTGCATGGTTTATTAAATTTTCGGGAATTCAACCCTTTATTTAAAATACAGGTCAGACCGTCGAGTTCAGGGCTTACATTACACATACTGATACCCAGCTCTTGGAGATTTGCATTTCCGCCTTTGTCGACATTCTGTTTGGTGTTGGCAGATAAATTGGACGCAAGATTCCGAACGATTTTAACTAGAGAGAATAATAAATTCGAAGTTTTGAATAATTTTGCTTTTTAAACAAAGAACCGTGTCTGATGATTTTTCATACATCTTTTAGTATAATAATTTGCCATAACTGCATTTTACATATAATTACTAATTACTAATTACACTTAATTTCCCATTAAGTGCATGGTCTTTGCATAATTCTCGTGCATGGAACAATTTCGTACTCTTGTGCAACCAGAGTCTGGTTGCCAGACTACATAGACATATGCTTTATCTCAATACAATTCCTGCTTTAATATAACATCTGAATCGCTATCACTAACGACACACACAATAATCATTGTCAATCACTGATTTCATTATGACGTCAATTTAGCCATTTGGGACCTCATCTCAGCACATACATATAAGCCGGAACTAAAAAGCGTATTCAAGAGTAATACATTGCTAGAAGAAAATACTGAAAATAAAATGATTATCATATGATTACCTATTATAGAAACTTGAAAAGTTGAAGCATAGAACTGGACACGGAATGAATGTCGTCATTAAAAGATCCACTTGTTATATAAATCCGAATAACCAGTTATTTTATGCAACCATACAAGTCACATTTTGTATTTTTGTATTTGTAGCATTTCAACTTTGCGCTTCCTTGCAAATACTAATCCATGTATATATAAGGAACTCATAAAGTGCAAAGGTTGCAGGGAAGTTTTTATAGGCACCAACTTATATAATTTGTTTTGATGCTAAAAAACATTGCACTTAAATCCATCCATAAAATATTCACATCAATCTAACAAAGTGTGTTGCCTTTGATGGACTGGATTGAACTGTGTCTCTTTTGGGTTGCGTATACATATTTCATAAGCAGAAAGAAAGTGAGTCCATTGTTATACATATTTCCAAGAATATGTAATTTTTAGTGCTATTTTAATTGCAGATTGAGGAAGACAAAAAGAGTGTTATATAATAACTAACGAGATGTCAAACACGACAGAATGTAGTGATAATTGGATGAGAATGAGGACTGTTAAAGCCGTCTCAGCTTGCCAACTACCTGTATTAAGTATAATCTTTGTTCTATGTTTAAGTAAACTATCACCAGTTGCAGGTATACTTGTGATGTATAATATGCTCAGTTTTGGTGCGTTTTATCTTTCTACATTTTTAGATTTGATGATATTGTTGTCATAATATGTTAACTTGTCATAATATGTTTTAGATTATATTGTTGTCATAATATGTTTTAGATTTGATGATATTGTTGTCATAAGTGATTTTTTTTGTGGCCAGTTTAGCATTGGTGTCATTTTAATGGATGAAATAAAAATGTTCACTTCTAAGTTTCCTCAAAATATTAGACATTTTTCATTGCGTGGGAGTAATTGCATGGTTAAACTTATCCGAAGGATGTCAATCATTATTTAAAATTTCAGCACATGCCAGAATCTGCGCTGTTAGCAACCTTTCCTAGTTATTTCCTCTTCATCGCAAGTAAGGATTACACATCGATTTAATAATGCTTGGAAGAACTTCATTCTATTCCAGCCAGGGATACATTTTGAAAAGCATGTCGTATATTAAACTTTGTGCTAATTTTGGAATGCAAATGTATAATTGATTCTTCTCTACAAAACACACGGGATACAAGCATTGTAAGCAGGGATTTACATATTTTCTTGTTTTATTAACTTCTAAACACAATTAGAAACAGCAAACCTGCTTCAATAATTATCTATAACAAAACATTTTCAGTCTATTTTGTTCATATAATAATATGGATACATATTATGAATAAAGTATTAAGAAGATACATTAATGTATATTAACTGCATTGGTGATAACTCTTATATAGTCTTAATCATATGCATAGATCATATCATAGCATATTTCTAGAATAAATTACAATTTGTTTTCATGAAAATTTACAACAAAGAATAATGGTTTGTTGTGTACTTATTTGATGATCAAAAAAGAAATAATTTAAACAGAGTCCATCTCACTCTAATTATGCGAGTATTCTCTTAAAGCTAAGCTCACCACTTCCATTCATATCTTATCGTTTTCATTTCAACTTATCCATGCTATTCTTAATAGCCTCCACCGCGTCATCCCCACTCTTCAAAATACCCTCACTCTTCTCGTCCCCGGATGCCTTGAGTTCTCCCACAATCTTTCTAATTGCATCCCCATTGCTACCCACATCTTCTGCCAATTTGATCAACTGTGTCACACCTTTCACATAAATTTGAGCTGAATCATCCAAAGCGTCCCTTGCTTCAAGCACCATTTCCTGTAACAAATCATATCATCATACTAATATATTTCATATTTTAAATCTCTACCTCAAAATTGGCCAACTCCTCCCTCAACTTCTTCCCTGCTGATTCTTCTGTAGTGTTGAGCATGCCCACCCTCACCTTACACCAGAGACCACCCCCATTAAGCAAGTAATATGATTTATTATCCCTTTTCCCATCAATAAACCAGAGGACCGACTTCAACTTGATTTTATTAAAGAAACAAATTGGATCTTTGGACCAAGTTCCCAGGGAATCAATCAATCCACTCAACCGGGGGACGAGTATCTTTGTATTGTCATTGGCTTCCTTGACCTGTGAGTACAGCGCTTGTAGTTGCTTCTTAAGTAGAGGTTCGTACTCTCCAGGTTCAGTCCCTTGCGCAATCAGGTCAACAATAGACTGGAATTGGGGGCGAAGATTAGCATTAGCATTAGCCGTCCCTTGATCATACCAGGATCGGGCGTCTTTTGTGAGCTGACTGAGATCTGGTGGAATGTATACATCACGGGACACTTTCCCTTTATCTACGGCTGGAATTCAATAAAAGAAACCATTGCAATTCTGCACGAGGTTTTTCGCTGTTTTCTTACCTGACGAAACCATTCTTGCTGAATTCGTAATTAAGAAAATAAATGATATCCTCCTACAAATTCCACTCTGCATCTGCAATGTGCACAAAATTAGCTGCTTGTTTACACTGCACTTAGAGAATAGATAAAAAGTGACTAGGAGACAAGCTATCTATTACCGTTAATGGAAACATGAATGAATACTATTTTTATTACAGCAAGTCACAATAATAAATTGTTGCGTAATACGTACGTGACTCAGCTGGATTAGAGGTTGAGCAGGTCCGTGTAGTGTTATTATGATTATGATGATGACAGGAAGTTTCCAGTTCATTCTTTTTACGTGAATATAAACAGCTTTCCATCCACTTCGGAAACGTTGAGTGTCGAGCAGAGTGCCGAAGTGAGATTACATTTAATAATAGAAGAGCTAAACCCTACTATCTATATGGTACTTTTCCATACAAAATAACCCATGCATTTTACAGTTTTAACACCCCAAGTCTGGTCAACAAAGTCATATGCATCCACTTTTTGGACTAATTTGATATTAATCTTTGTTTACTCCATTATACATATGCATCATGCTCTGATGAGCTTCAGATCAGATCATTTCTAACTACGATGCGAAGTTTAATTATCTTTCATGCAAAATATTGCAAAACTTTTAAACCTATACAAAACGATATGAAAAGAAGTTGGTTACTGGTAACAGGGGTCTCATCAGTCATCATTCTGTTAATCGAAGGTGGATTAATTTCATATGCATTTGCTCGAATAACAAATGAAAGAAAGACAAATTATGCATGTAGTAGAACCATTTAAGCCATATCTGAGGTATTGTGATAGCAGGTGTTGGACACATTAGTGAATCAATATCTAAGCTGTCATTAATTTAACTAGTGGTGACGGTATTCTCGGTATAGAAAAATACCTTTATCATCACGGTTTCACACATACATAAACCATGTCAAAATAATGGTGAATTTTTTATTGATTTGAAAACATGCTGAATATTGATAACATTTAGGTCATCCAATAATGCAATAATCAATTAATTTAGTAATATTTTAATAAAACATGTTAAGTAGCATCATGTTTTCGAGGTGCCCAAAGCTGGCAAGTTAGAAATGAGGAACTATGCAAGTAATTAACCAAATGTGTTTAGCTCTTTGTACCTACTTAATTAATTAATCTGCCTTACGCCCTTTTGTCAAATACAGAACATTGTTATTTTGTGGGTCAATTCCTAAAATATTTCAAATCTATACTCGTGAAAAATTCCAGTTTTTCATAGCAGCTAGGCGCACATAACTCAGTAAGTAATCCCTAAGATGGTTCCGTCAATTCCAAAACTTGCATTTCGGGGCTCCATCAAAAACTACTTTCTCCGCTCTGCTGGTGGTAACAATACCCACCCCTCTAGTCAAGATCTGACTGTCCACGATCCCTCCACAGAATTTGTCACTAATTTCAGATCGTTTCATCTGCTTGGCAATATATTTGCAACATTTACACCATCCTTGTCAAATTCTGCGACAAGTCCTAATCACAAAACCCGACTTGCCATGAAATTCTATACTTATACAATATTTGTCGCCGTAAATCTAATAGCTGGACAAATCATCCCTGATTACTTTAATCGCAACGGTCTCACTGGAATGAGAATACGTCCCACTAATCGCTTCGCGTTTTACTGTTTTTTAGGAACGTTTTTCCTCCTTCGAGTTACTTGTTACGGAATTACTTTATGGAAAGCTTCCTCGATTGTAGCCGTCATCAGTAAATTTCAGGTGTATGAAGAACAATTCAAACACAATTCAATCAGAACCGCAAAACTCTCACCGTTCTGCACCTCTTTTTGGCTTCTCGTTTGTGGATCGTTCATCAATGTCGCCGGAAACTATCTAGTAGCGAAAAATGAGTTTGTTAATATATTATTGAATGATGATATCAGTAAGTACTACTTGGTCAAATTTATTACTCGAGACAATATCAACTTATCCGCTTTTCTCATCTTCTTGTCACATTCGATCTGCGAACTGTCATTCCTCTTCTATATGGGCACACTCATCTATTTTGTGAGAAATCTAATGCAGAAGTTAGTTGTTCTCAAGGAGTGATACAACATTTTTCCTCTGATCACAATTCTCCAAAAATCGACACAGTTTCAAAATTCAGGAAGCTAATAGAAATTTGCAAGGAAATCAATACTTTTTGCGGGGAGTTTGTTTTAATCTTTGTTAGCATGACGCAACTTATGATGATCTTCCATATACACACCATAATTATCACGTTGCTTGTGGTATCTGAATATGAGAAAATGCCACCAAATGAAAAATGGGATTACGAGTTTATTCGTCGTGGGGCTCTTGCTTTGCTTACAATACTGGCCTGTTCCTTGATAAAGGTTGGAATTTTGATAAACGTTGGGGAACAGCTGAAAGTGGTGGTGAGTTTGTTATTAAATAATGCAAATAGTTATCGGCGATGAAAGTTTTAATTTATGAATTTAGGGCAAGGATGTGATGTACAATTTCAGTATTATTGATGACAGATATCTTGTAAACGACAAAAAAGTCGTCTTGAAGGATCTTCGAAGACTGTCCAAAACTCATGCATTTGAAATCATGGCGTGTGGATATTTCGCATTAGATCGACGGCTAGTTGTTAATGTATGTACGACGCATTCAATCATTTGGATATTTCCGATGGTCGTATTTTATAATTTGTATTTTATACATTTCAGATGATTGGTTCCACGATCACATTCATTGTGGTTCTTGCACAGTTTAGATCAACTGAATAAATGTCAGTGCCTTCAGGGTAAAATTCTGAATGATACAAATAATAAGATTGAATATTATGGCAACAGTCTGGCCACGTCTGACGCTTAATTAGAGAGAGAGGAAATGGAAAGAAAGAGATTGGTTGAATATATCCAGCAACCAATTAATCCATCATTAAATAAAAATGTACACAAAATTATGCATATTTGAACGCAATTTCTTAAAATTCAAACCAAATAAGATCTCTCAAGGGTTGAATTTAAATAAAATGGCTATGGCTATGTACTTAACATCAGACTCACTGATTAAAACCTGGGGCAAAATTCTTACCGAATAAGAATAAGCTCTTTTGAGTTGATGTTCAATTTTATTTAACTACTCTATATCTATATGTGACAGGAAAAGCACAATAAAAATTATTTCACAGACAGAAAACATCATTCGGGCAGAACACATATTGGCTTAAAATTGAGTGATGGCATAACTTCTCCATTGAAGATGCAGAAGCTGTAATCGGAATGTATCAAGCTAAATCATAACATGCTGCAATTTACTATATTTGCAATCTAAAATATGTATATATCTAAGTAACCAATGCAAACAGTTTTCTCCAAGGCGAAGACTATTCGCTAATTTCGGTACAATTTAGGATTTGCGACAATTTCACGAACATCAGTGTTAAATTTCCAGATCGTAACGACATTTGAAGCTTGGAACACAAGTTTAAAAACAATTATTGTCATCATTACTTATCCACAGATAGTTTAAATATTTTGCAAATAATGGTGTCAGGAGAGTAGTTAGTTAGAAAGCACAGAAGCTGAAGTGAAGAATATTCGGCTTAGATATTATGCATGATATGTAATGTATATAATTATCTGGAAACGCCACAAGGTACAATTTTATTTAACATGTGTTCATGCGTTGAATAATTTATAGATAAATACCGTTCAATTTCATCACATCCTAATTTCCTTAACTTTGTTATTCAAAAACTAAATTATGACCTTAATATCCAATGAAAGACTCGTGCTAGATTGCCACCACGGAAAGATATACATACATACATGTACAAGCAACCTATCCTATTCACTCTTTTGGGCTATACCACACCCACTCAATTTGATGGGATTGAATAAACCCCACCTTCCCCATCAACTTCTTAGATGGTTCATTCCCAATTTCTACTTGCACATTGGGCACCAACCCTTTCTCTCCAGCAACTTGACACACTTTCTTCATTGTGAGGTATCCATACCCTTTTCCCCTCACTGTTTCCGACGTGAATAATGCATTGATGGATCCCATCGAAAAAATGGAGACACAACTGACAAGGTCTGAATCCAAATAGACTCCTGCTGATCCAATGCAGCGAATCTGTTCCTTCATAATTTCTTCGGACCCATTGGAAGCAAATTTCCAATTATCTGTTACAAACTTGGCGTCGTTTGGCGTAAGTTCGGAAATCTTAACATTTCCAGCATTTCTATGAACCAATCAGCCAATTAGTCCTTATTTCTTTATCAAATTTTTAAAACTTTCACTTACGACTTCAAATCTTCGTCCTTAATTGCCTTTGCATCATTCAATGGAACATACAGGAAATCACATCTAGACACCCTCCGCATATTTCCGAACCGTTTACACATGTCAATAATAACTGGAGAATAATCCGTATCCACTGCGCAAAAGAATAATGTGCCGTTCCATTTAATCAATTGTTCTAGTCCAGAGTTCATGTCATCTGTTACTTTTGTGGGAGTTGATACAATTATTGAAGTGTCCTTCGTTATCTAGGCGAAGTGACACAATAAAGATATTGACCATTTAGGTTGGTCACTAATTGCCCAGAAATAGTCAATCCACTTTACCTTACGATGCATTAGAATCACAATGAATGCATTTTCTCCAGTGTACATCCCATTGAAGGAATAAACCTCCGTTTCAGTGGATGGTGGGTGAATATCAAGAGTTTTCATTTGGATGACATTGTGAGCCTGAAAAAATGTATATTTTGTTTCAAAGTAATGTTGAATATTTTATGTTGACCCTGTGATTACCATTGTTGATTTTGGTAGCCGTTTTTCTAACATAGAAAACAATTTGGAATAATCCTTAGGGCAAACTTTCTCAAATGTAGACATAATGTTAATTCAAATTGTGTAATTTTTGCCGTATAAAATAATAAAATTGTTATAATAAATCACAACCGGCAAGTATTACTTAAAAATATATGTGTATGACTGACGTTGCAGTAATTGTGTGAAAAATTTGTGAGTCTGCCAAACATGTGTATCAAATGAATTGAACAACTTATATCAGCCAAATATGCATATACTCGTATCTATCCAGTAAATAAGGTTGGTTGGCATCATCAATAAAGAATATGTATTGAAACCCATCGTTATTATGAATAGTTTAGCTTTCACATGCACACAAAATAAGTTGAATCAAATGTTATCATACACAGGGAATACAAATTTATTACGCACTCGTAATCCATGATTTTTTACGCAAGCCTAGCTTAATGGTTTAATGTATGTTGGTTGAAGCATTGTCTGCGTCTCAAAAATCATATGTCTTATGTCTTTTGCTCTTTGTTTAACTTTCCAGAACGTTTCCGCAGATTGTAATCATGAATAAATTTAATTTTCGTAACGGATTACAGTAATACAGTAATATACGTTCAGTTGTATTACGGACAGAGTATGCAAAATAATGGATGTAAGGGAAGTTGAACAAAAGTTTAAATAAATCTGATAGATCTGACATTTTATACTAATTGGTTATATGTATTGGCATTATAAGAATTGTATATATGACCTGGATATATTTTGAACAAATGGAAAACAGCCGGGTCTGCATTCTGCATGTCATTATAACTACTGAAATGATAACTCTCTTTCATTATATCCCACTACATATACATGGACAATACCCTACTTCTATAGTTTCTATAATTTCTTGATACTATCTGGAAATATTCTGAACTGAAAGACCTTAATTTTATATTCCAGGAGTGTGCAATTAATGAAATGTCAAGTATGTCTGAACAAATTAGGTAGACACGTTTTATTCGTGTAGTTTTAAAGAGTCATGGACAAATCTTAAATCGATTGTTTATTTTTTACGTCGTGAGCAACAGTGTCGCTAAAAAGCTTAATAGATGATACGCAAACTTTATGAAGCTTGAATGTTCCAGGTAGAAAAAAGGTGCACCCGTTCTGAGGCGTAGAACCCATAAAGACGCTACAATTTTCCCTTTTATACTTTTCCTTCTATACTTTGCAGTACAATTCCTTATAAATTCTTCCGCTTGGTCTGATAGTGCTGCTGTTATTCGTACCTCGATGTACCTGAAAATTGATAATAAGCAGCAACAAATCCAATAATAATATATATTTTAAAACTTACATTGTTAAAATTGAGCAAAACAGCCCAAAAATAATCATTATTATTGTAGCTCGATTTAACTTGTCCATCCATCTAATTGACATGTAACTCGCAATAACGGACATGCTTAACATTGCAGAATGATGTAAGGCAACAAGAACATGTCCAAATACCACATTAGCAAAACGGTCCATGACTTGAAATTGTCTATAAATATAAAGCACATCAAAATTATTAGAATACGAAACCAGATCAGTTTGTGTCCATCTTGATTTCCGTTTCTTCTGAAATCTCTCCACTCCTGCAGATGTAATAATTGTGAGCCATATCGTAATTGAATGAAGGTATAGAACTCCATATGTCAAGTAATGACAGAGGACGTGAGAAATCTGAAAGACAGCAAATATAAATTTGTTTAATGTGTAACTATATATGCAATATGGCAACTTACCTGCGATATGAAATACATGACAAGCCAAATCAATGGCAATATCTTAACTTCAAGCCGCAACCTTACATTGAACACATCATACAAAAATCGGTGGATTGGGTCAACTCTGTCCAGTACCACGTACCCATGAAGAAATGGAAATGACGCGGTGGCCAAACTCACAAATAGCAAGAGCATTTCAGACATCAACATTTGAAATTTTATCCGTCTTCTCGTTTTATAGGATAGCACCGTCCTTAGGACAATTGAACGTAGCGTCCTTCTTAAACTTTCATCCAACGACATTAAAGTATTGAACATGTTGATGTGATCCTGCCAGGCCCATGCTAACCAGAGTGTTAGCGCAGTACAAAACAGGACAAGTTGACCTAGAACGATGTCCATGGCAAATTGTGTACGGTTAACATCCTTCTCCCACATACGAAGGTATGTTCGAGTCAAAGATACTGCGCAGTATGTAACAAGCACGATACATAAGATGGCAAAGAGCAGGAAGTTGGTCCATTTTGACGGACGAAGTCGAATATTTCCACCTTTGTGAACTATAATATTGTATGTTGTGCAATGGAAGAGGTCCGCGAAATGTTGGCGAGCTTTATAAATCTTGAGCATTCGTTGGGTTATCATGGTTGTGATATATCAACCAAGCTACAATATTCGGATGTAAAGTTTAAACTCGACTGAGGGACTACAGGTCTCGAAATAATTTAAGCATAATTTTGGATCAATGCTAATTTATGTAATTTATTTCAATAGAGTTCAAGCTAATTTGTGAACGATAGTTGTGGGTTATCTTTATCGTTCATTATCTTAACGAAGTATATGCATTTTTTAATAGTTAACTTCCGTCCATGAATACATACTTAATACTGATTTCTCCGGTGTATAATTAATCGTTAATGTAGTATAATTTAGATACTAGGAATAATTAGTACAAATATTTGTCCTTGCTGGGCAATTTCATCAAGTAATAACCTAAATGATAAGTATAATTACTGTAAAACATCCAATAAATATCGAAGTCAACCAATTGTTTCGGGGACGACAAGCAAAATTTCTTTGTGTTAATGGTAACGACAGTGGACCCATTTTTACACAAGAGCTAGGCGGGACATAAGGCTTGTCATACTTTGGATACTGTACTAACGGAAATGACCCCAAAAGGGTATTCTTGTCATATGGACTGCAATATCCTTGTTGCAACCCATACCTTGTAAGTTTTTGAAACTCTTGACGCTTTGCAGCGTCCCAGTTTATTTCATCCACAACTTCATGATACCGTTTTCCTGCGAGATGTTGTGGCGATGTAACAATGGGGTCCGCGCCTCTCTTCTCCCTTATTTGTTAACATTATTGAAATTGTAGCTCCTTTATAATTAGTTAGAAATCAACGGTATAAATTCTTACTGAGTCACATTCTGGATTCCCATATATCGTAACATTTCCTGCTGTGGAAAATAGCTACCACATTTATTCACCGTGGGCATCCTGGGATAGTAGAGAAAGAACGTTTTACACATTTCTTCTATTGGCGATCTTCCACCAGTTGTGGATTTACCCTCTTTCCACTTATTTTCGTATTTACATTCTGCCCAATTTTTAATCAAATTGAATGAAATCATAACCTATGTAACATTAATTAGAACTGTCTGACCGACCTAATGTTAAATGGTCACCCCGATATATTTTAGCTATATTTCGAAACTCTCTGTTGTGCTGGTAAGCACTGTTGTAATGTTCATCATGTGCAAACCAGGGAAGCTCCGTCCCATTTCGGAATTGGCGTACACGAATTGTCCTTCCTAAATTTGCCAATAACGATGTTCCATGATTTTGATCTCAATTAAAATAATTTCCCAACAGACCTGCTAAATGTGAGTGCAACAAATAAATAAATACATTCATTCCGCCCTCAGGAAATTGCGTTGTACACTCGGGAACGCAATGGTGGCTGACCACAAAATCTTCAGAATTTGGTGGTATTGTTAATGCATACTGTTGAGCCGTTACCGAGCCGACTTGCAGGAATCCAGCTTCAATCTCTCTGTTATTGTTGGAATTTATCAGTATTATGCACATTTATCTCAAATTAAACTGCACTAGAACCTTAATTTGTCCGTGTAGTAGAATCGCATTCCAGTATGAGCCTGCATCCCTCCAAGAGATTCCGGATTGTCATAGTGGATTTCTGTCATGAAGAATTCCACTTCTTCTTCTCCAATTGGTAATCCAATGTTTTGTGGCAGTATTGTGATCTATAGAATTAAATCATACGAATTAAGTCAACTTATCACTCCAGTTCTGGCGATGTTTAAAAACCTTGCCACCAATCGACCATTGAAATTCAAACAGTTGACAATATTCTACTGGAAAATAGTCGGGGGAGTAATAACAGTCAAATCCATATCCAAGATATTTGGAAAAGAAATTGGTTGCATCTTCCCCAGGTGGCGTTGTACATCTATACAGAGCTGCATGATGCGTGTGTCGCTGACTCACGGTATTGTTTAGGAAGATGTCGTACTAATAATATAACGAGGCGTATAATATGCTTCTATTTTTACTTGATTACTAATTTAAATAGAACAAAGCTACTTATTTACGCCAACGACATGATGCTTTTTCTCCAATTTTGGGGTTTGATAGAATGTGCACCAGTACGTGGTATCCACTGCGGGTAAGTCCACTTTTTGCGCAAGTGTCCAAGTCTTGTAGCTACAAAATTATCATACAGCAATGCTACCAATTACTAAATCTGTAGATAATATTTCTTACCCGGACAAATCAGGGTTTTGAGTTTCTTGAGCTAAAAAGAATTCAGCTTGGGTCCCACGATTAACGCCATGATACCGGATATCATCTGTGCTGCCATAACTCCATATTATCCGGAGACTGTCATCCTGTTACATTGGATGATTAACCAATAACCCTTTCGGTTATTATAAAAAGATTCGATTACGATTAAATCTAATGCGTAATTACATTAATCTTAATATCTTCCAGTTCATCACAAGTATCTAACTTTCTATGAAAGGTGAGCGTTGTATGCGTTTTATTTTCATTCCCACTCGTCAACGCCCAATCCTGAATTGTATCCACGACAGGTTCCACTTCTCCTGTTCCATGTCGATCCTAAAAGTTCCTAAATTAGTCTCAAATTAACACAACTTTAAAAATTACATATTACAGAGAAATAGGTCGTTCCATTTGGATAAACACCTCCAATCACAATATCTGCGTCCTTCATTCCTCCCGTGTAAGATAGCCCGAAGCCTATAAAGCCTTTTGTTTTGACGGTCGTATTAAATTCTATAATTCCTTTGTCTACATTTGCAATCCACGAAATGGAGTAGTTTTCATTTAGTTTCAGTTCTCTGACAATTATATTCCCATTAATTCTTGCAAACTCATCTTTATTCTGATTTTGTTGAATACTTGCAGCTTCTGATTTTGACTTGTCCATGTAATAATGCACCCAAATTAAACCCAGGACAAATATTGCGTGCATTCTCTAGGAATTTAAGTACGGATTGAAAATTCTTGGAAAAACTAATTTGTGAAGAAATCAACCTGGTGAATAAACCGATAAAAAGTGCAGTTAGAAATTAATAGTGAAAATGATTTTAGACGCAAGTGCATCAGCTTTTATACAACACAATTTGTATGTAGTGCAACAAAGAACCATATATAATTACAAAATGTCATATATAATTTTAATTATATGCAGATTTATAATTACGCCCCCACTGATTAAGTTAAAACATGAATCGTTCAGATTACAAAAGAACAACAATACCTTTCTACATATAACGCAAAATGTATAGAAATTATCACGGATTAATCATTATTTAAACAGAGGTTAATGGGTTACCATTAGAATATCACTAGAAATTTTGTATATATAATTTACGTATTTACATATAGAGAAGTGTGAAACTGAAGCAATCTTTTGTTTAGCATTTTCCTGTTGCGCAAGATGATTACAAAAGGTTACTGAATTGTCTTGTATTAATTATAGAAACTTCCATGTGTTCTAAAAATTAATAAGTTATGGTCTTGACATTGAATTACTTTCAGTCCACAAGGAAGTATCTATACGACTTCATAAATAGATGCGCAATAATGTTTATATAAGCCATTTTCCTCATGATATAATTCTACCGACAATAAACTGATTACATTATTCCTGGAATTTCATGTTATTTCATAAGTATGTATGACAAATCATTCTTTTTACTATATACCAAACAATATGAAAATTGATTCAACACGCTTTTACAAATTAGTTTAGGTCGTGACAAATTGTTGTACTGGTGCAAATAATGAGTAATTTTTAATAGGACAGTTTTGTATTTGTAATAGCAAAATGATTACTGAATCACATAATTAACTGCAGCTTTTATCAGGCAGATTTTAATTGATTTAGTTACATCATTACTTTTCATTTGATGCTTGATTATACATTTTAACATAAACATTTTGCTGGACAATAACACAATTTCATATTTGACAAAACATTTATTCATTCAGTAAATTACTAAAAGGAATCAATTATCAAACAGGAAATGGAATACATCACAAATTAATATGTAAGTGTCTGCATAGGGCGTGAGGGGACGAATACAATCTGTATAATGTTGAACTTCTGAACGATCTTATCTAACTTTACGTACTAAGAAGCAGTGTTGCAAGAAAACTGAGCAGTTGATACGTAAAGTGGAGAAAGCTTGGTTGACGCAGTACAAAAAATGGGGACCCCGTTCTCATCCGAATAGGCCAAAAAGACACAGCAATCTTCCCCTTGATACTCCTTCTCCTATATTTTCTAATGCAGTCACGAATAAATGCTTGAGATCTGTCTGAAATTGAGGCCATCCTATGCACTTCAGCATACCTGAAAATTGACTACATTATTATTAACAAGATTCATACATTATAGCATTCTCGAATTCAATTTGCTTACATGACAAAGACGGAAAGGAATAAACCAAAGATATTAAAAAGTCCTGCAGCTGGATTTAAGAAGTGCAACCACTTTACCCAAATGTAGCTCGTGGTTACTGCAATTCCCAGAAGTCCTCCGAAATGTACACATACAAGGAAATGGCCCATCAATACGTTCACGGTTCTGTCAAGAAGCTGAAGTTGCCTATAAATTTGGAGGACATTGAAACTATCCGAGGCTGAAATCAGGTCAATTTTTGTCCATAGTGATTTTCTTCTTTGTCCTGGATCTGTTACGCTAGGTGAGATAAGCAAAAGCCATACTTTGGCAGAGTGAATATACAATAGGCCACAGGAAATGTAGTAAAATATCAAGCCAAAAATCTACAAATTGATAAAGTCGAATAATTACTTTTCAATTCGCACTAGTTATAGCATAACTGCGAATACCAACCTGGAGTGCGAAATACGTTAAGAACGCAATTATTGGCAGCACCTTCCAATCCAGGCTTAATTGAACGTGTACCACATGATATAGGAAACGATGACTCGGTTCCGCTGGGTCAAGTGCGGCCAGGCCTGATAGCAATGGCGCTACCACCGAAAGTATACTCGTCATCAGGATGAGCCCTTCCGTGACCTTTGTTTCAATCTGAATGTTGTTTAGAGTTTTGTGAAGTACCAGAAATTTTAGGGTTCCTAAAAGACATGAAATAATTATATCATATTATATATATCATAGCTTTATTTACCTCTTAATTTATCATCCAGAAGCATCAGTGAATTAAATATCTGAACATAATCTCTCCTTCTTGCCACCAGCAAAATTGACAATGCTGCAACGAATAGAACGAGTTGACCAAAAACAATATCAACTGCAGAGTGGAATCTATTTCCGCTAACCTCCCACAATCTAAGATAAGTTCGAGTAAAGCTTATCATGGAGTATGCTATAGTCATTATTAAGAATATGATAAATGCCAGAAAATGTGTCCATCTGGATGGCTGCAGCATGACACGATTCTTACCCTTTGGCAACACCATTTTGAAAGGGGTGCAACACAAAAGCTCTGAAAGGTGTTGTCGGGTAGTGTACATTTTTAGTAAACGTTCCGTAAACATGATTGCACCGATTTGACGCCAACAGAGTAACAGGATGAGTGAAAAAGATATAACTTGTGCAAAACTAAAAATTGATTCCACTTCACTAAAAAAATAAATGTAAAATTGTATCATAATTTGATAAATTGCTTTGTTTTTCTTCCCAGAGTATTAAATAAATGGGTACTTAACAAATTGTAGTGAATTAATTATAGAATAACAATCAGATAACATTTTTATAGCCCCGTAACTTTTTAATATCAGCTACTTTGCAGTATCGGTATTAATAATATGAAAAACTTGCCTGTAAAATCGTTCGGTTTAAACAATTTGGGCAATTTTCAAATACTTCTCTACAATTATTGCATAGTATTTGAGATAACTATTTACAATCTGTATAGTATCTTCAACACAGTAATATCACTTGGCTAATTTTAGGCGGAAGGACGATATTATGACCACGCGATCATCATAAATCGTTTATTAAGTAAAATGGTTGTCAAATACAGATAATTCGTATAATTTACTCAAATATGAATTTTGATTAGATTTGAAACAAGCAGTCCTTGAATTTCAATAGTTCTTCCTTGCAATTTAACCTGAAAATATCCTACAATTTTCGAAATGCGCATTACTTGGGAAATTGGCACAATATTAATTACTGGATCAGTAACAATTATGCTGTCCAAGAATCAGATGAAACCTGTCCGTCTACTTAAGCCGGGCTCAATTGTTCAAACTAAATATGTAAATCATGTCTTCGAAAGCTTTCATTACTTTGTGTTATCGGAAATAACTAGCTCTTCATCGTAATGATGTGCAGCATCATAATTAGAAAAAATTTACCAAATGTGAGTTACAAACATGCAAATATTCTTGTTCACACTTTCTCTTCTCGCAAACTTAAGCATCTCCGAGCCCCTGTTTCGCATCAATTCCATTCATTCTGGGTTAACTTCTACAAAGAGGAAATGATGTAGTTGAAGTCCAGGATAAGCTTGTGATTGTCAAGATTTGGATTAGACAACGCGATTTAGTTATAGAGCAAATACTAAATATGGACATATCCTGGGCCAGGATGAGTTTACTGAACTCTACTCACAATATCTCTCTATTGTCAGTTGAATAGGTCTATCAAATTATGTTACAAGCAATACCATCAATGAAATTCATAAGCTCATTTCAAACGTATATACTAACTTTCTACTTTATTGTTTAATATTATGTTAATTTACATGTTAATTACCAACAATATTTTAAACATTTGGAACGTATACATACTTGAAAAATGGCGATATATCAACAAAACATAAGCTTGCATCCGATCCATCTTTTTCGAACCTCTTATACCGTTTTCCGGTGTCGTATCTCCTCTCGTGCAAACCTAAGTGGGAATCGTCTCAACATTAAATGCGCCGGACTGGAAAATGTCAACAGAAGTATCACACAGAATGAGACGCTTGCCTAAATTGCAAAAACCACATATTATGTATAATTAAAATTATCTAGTAAATAAATATTCATTGTAATAGTATTCTCCTTACAAAAATGTAGCTTTCATCAGAGTTGAACAACCAAAGGTACATCGGATAGTGAGCCAGACATACGATGGAGATAACGGTGAACCCAAGTCCTGTGAGTCGGTTGAAATGTTCGGGATAAAACCTTGAAAATTATGAAAATTACGCAAATCAAATTGATTATAATTAAATTACATGCAGTCGAAGCACTTTCTCCACCTTACCTAATTCTCACATACGTATACACACTGGCTATAGTCACCGGTCGAGCAATGGAGACAAGTACAATGGAACAGTACACAGCCATCGGAGAGTAAAACAATTTGCAGATGTAAACGGATAAAATTAAAGCATTAGTTACACACAGGATTAAAATCGGTGCTTGGAATTTAGAAGCCAGTCTTTCCACTTTATCCTCCTCTATAACAGAATAAATTATAAGTTTGTAGATTTTTAGCAGCAAATGATCAAACGCAATTTTAATCTCCACTTACTTTCTCCAGCTTTCTTCGTAATATAATCAGTTACAATGCCACCAATTGGACTGATAAATGGCGAAATCAGGGAGCAGGTACCAGCAAAAGAGTTGTAAAAGGCCACTAAAAATAATAATTATATAAATTGCAATTGACCACCAGGATGCCAGCAGAAATCGTTAAGCCTACCTTGACTCGCATCATTCGTAGTTTTCCAGGCCCACGTATTAAAGCTTGTAATATAAAATCTCAACATGTATACATTTATCAACCAGATCATGTGCAGGATAAAGGACATTGTATTAATCGATGCCATCAACGGTATAGTGGGTGGTTGTTCCAATTTATTGTCATCTTTACTGGCCACAACTGCTCCATTAGTACCACCATTACTTTCTTCTCCAGCTTCTTTAGATTTTTCTAGAAAGATGCTCCCCTTTTCAGTCATTGGAATTTTAGCATCTTCTGCCTCCTTCTCTTTTGTCGGCTCCTCCACCCTCATCTTGGGCAGTATGAACGAGCTTACAAACGTAAGTGCACATATTACGGAAACTGTTAAAGCTGATGTTCGCAGGGTAAAGCCTAATGCGTTGGCATACTGAATTGATTATAAAAGAAAAAAAAATCATTATGGTCATTATAATCATGAGATCCAATAAATCGTAACAAATGCCAACCAACCTGGAACATAAGAAATACCGTGGTCGAAATAGCATGAGCAGAAGTATAAAGAAACATGATTGTTGATCTCTTCTCCGGCCACTGGAAATAAGAAATAAGAGTAAGCACCCTCAATTTCAACATTGAAAGAAAGTGTATTATCGATTACCGCGTTGCCATACTGGAGGGCACACAAGCGTAAGGTGTTCGCACCTAAGCAAATCATCAACATTCCCGGCCATAATAACCAAGGCGTGTCTATTTTATGGAATGGATGAAACAATTAACACATTCATAAAATTCGCAAACATCTTTTGAGAAATCGTGGCAAAATCAATTACCAGCCGTGGCGAATGAAAGCGACAGAAACCCCGCGAGGACCATGGTGCTAAACATTGATTAATTAATTTTGCTTCTTACTAACCATCTTAAAGTGCGTTAATTAAGTTGTTGTTGTGTTATTTATATCTCACCCACCTCCCAAATAACCTTGTATATCTGAGGCCCGCATAATCCAAGGAGAATCCAATAATTACTGAAGGAATCCCAAACGCCGCCAACATTACGGAATACAGCAGTCCAAACATGTTGTCTTGGTCTTTACATTTCTGCAATTAGTGCAATTTAAGATATACAAACAATCCAGAACAAATATAATTAGTCAAATAAACTTACAATTATGATATGCTCATCCAGTGCTCCAGTTGCGTTGAATGTTTCCAGCATGGTATCATTAACATTGCTAAGCTGTCCCCCATCCCCTCCTCCACAAAGATGGGAATACACCCCCTCAATTTGCAACACGTGGACGAGTGAAGGCCACCCGAAAATCAATCCAGAAAATATCAACGATTCAAAGAACCCGATCGATACGCATGCAATTTGTCGCCACAACTCCATTCTTCTGGCTTCCTTCGTCCTCTTTCTCAAAAGACAATAACTTTCTTCTCTATGCAGAAGAAACTCGACTCACTCTCTACTCGGCTTCCTTCTAAGCAAAATGGTAGTTATAATAATACTCGTCTTATTTTGTGAAAATGATAAACAATTCCAGGAGACACTACTTACTTCCACCTTCCTGCCTTCTATAAATCCAGTTAAACGAATTCACTCAATCACGAGCCTCACTTATTATAATTTTTATGAGGAGAGGGGAGGCAATGACATGAAGCGAGTATTCATATGCACCTAACCAACTTCTTAATCATTAGCAATGATAATAATATTGTTAACTTTGTAGCAACTATTATCAATAACTACACTGTCTGTACGTATACCGCGTGTGCAATATGCAATGTTGCAGAGAGTGGGTGGTCTGGTCTGACTGATGATCTGGTGGTTTTGGCTGGTACGTGACTTTGCCCTAATTTCCTGCTCGAATGACACCTTATTCTTATGGGTTATATCGTGTAGAGAGATATTTTAATATGTCAATTGTCTGTATTCACAAAAAACATATGAAAATTGTGCAAATAGAATCTGAGATGTTCACACAAGTTCACACCGAATGAGAGACTGGAACCGTCTGCTTCTTGAGGTTGGTTGCGGATGACTAAATTAAGAATTAAAATATACCATCCTCCCACCACATCCAATAAAAAGAAGGAGCATGTAAGTCTGCGTCTATCTTTAATGTAACGAAACTCTGAAGAAGAAGACGTACAAGAAGAACCCGACTCAACCGTACCAGCAAAAGGAAGAAGAAGATCGTCTCTCAAATATCAACACTAACTTGACTTCGTTCCTGCCAACCAACTAAAATAAGCATTCGGCAAATCAGCATATCATGATTGACATGAGTTGAGTTGTATAAAACAATGAGACAAGTTACTTTAGTGTGTAAGCAATGTTGAATCACTCCACCAACTCTTGTTGGTTTCTAGAATTGAATTTTTAAGAGCTCTGTTAATTAATGTTTTATGATAATTTAATACAATCTTCATTCAAGTAAACAAGTTCAAGGTTGAATAGACTAGAAATTCCAGTCAGGCGGTGCAACAGATGAATATCTTTTAGTTATATATGTGTCACGACGACCAGGACAGGACAGACCATCATCATCACGACTTGTCAACTTGCTTTCTCATTGTGTAAAATATGTATGAGGGAGGGAGTGATGTGACAGTGTGGAAATAACTGGCAACCGTTTTTGTGCGAGTGTTATCTATTATGCAACATCTCCTTATTCTTCGACATCCATTCAATCCAGTCTGAAGAAGAAGAATGGATGTAAGGGCGTGTCGTTCTTTCCATTATAACAATAATAGGATTGATGTTTTTGCGATGTTTGGGACTTCGACATCCTTTTATTATATCGGATAGTAAAGTTGCTGGAAATGTGTATCATTCATTCCTCCGAATTTCACACATTTTTGTAAACATGTGTAGCATGTGTGAAAGACCATAAATTCATAAGTTTGTGGGTCATTTCAAAAAATGTGTTATCTACACCATTTTTGTGGCACATACCCGGAGGAGCAGATGGAGGTCATCTTAGTCTTGCAATTTTTACTGTCTCATTTACTACATAAATTCAAATAAATTATAAATTAGTGATTAAATGGTGTGTCTCATGTAATAAATCCATTAATTGCAACACTACTCTCATTAGCTTATCAATCAGACCATTAATGTTGTATATGCAACATCAACATTTCTTAAATGCATGCATTCAGTTTTATGTCATTCCTGGTATATGGTAATCCGATCCGTCGTCCACTCTAAAAGTCAACAAATTAATTAACTGTCCTGTCCTGGACTAGATTCAACTTGACAACGAATCAAATGAATTAAAAAGAATCACACCACTTAAAAGTTTATACGGTTTACGGTTTTATTGCATTAAGAGAATTGGGACCAAAAGTTGAATGGCTGCATATGCATACTTTTATATCTTTAATCTTTACATGGATGGGCGAGAAGTAAACGGCACCGTAAAATCTGGTAAGGGCAAGAGTCCAGCAGTTATGTAGATGGGCTTTTCCTGGGAAATTTGGACAATTTTTATGACAGTCAGTTTTGCTTCTTCTAATTTAATTCTTGGAATTCCTTCTTAACAAGTGAATACTATTATTAATTAGATAAAATAATGCAAGTCAACTCGCCAAATACAAATATGTATCATTGACGCAGTTTAGATGCCCGCAATCCCACATACACACACAGTGATCATAATGAATTTAACAGTAGCAAACATACAATCTCAAATTTTAACAATAAGCTGCCAGTCCCAAACAAAACTTAATTCCAGTTTGTGATTGATCTTCATTTGTTCTCCGAAGAGCAACATGAACATGAAATTTGAATGATCAAGTTGATTGATTGATGGATAATGACAAAATGAGAGCTTAAATGTCATTATTTATACTCAAGCTTACCTAATCCAATTTTATTTAAACTCTTGCAATTATTTGATACACCTCACCTGCGTCAATCCTACATTTCTGAGTTATATTTATCCAATCTGCAACCATTTATCAAATATGTATATCATGAACTTAACGGATTATAAATATTTTACTATAATCCAAACAAAGATCAAAGTCATGGGTTTCAAACATGTTAACCAAACAAGATAAGCGCAACATATAAAAGAACATATCTTACATCAATAATGCATTCACCCAAAAACGAATCCGATCTAACCTCCCAGCAAAATGTTCCGTCTTTCGACTATCACCCTTTACTTCTTCCTCTTCTTCGCCATCTCCCTTCAAATTCATGGAAAACCGCACGGGAGCAAGCAATTAGAACCAAGATGGAATAAGCGAGGACAAGCTGGTAAAACTTCCGTCATATCAGTATATTGCAAAATTACATATTAGTAAACTAGTAACATACTTTATTAACATTTCCCTTCATTATTATTCCAGTTTTTCTCGGTGACTCCATCACCGCTGGCTGGAATGGACAAGCAGCCTGGACCCAGTATTATGCACCTCTTGGTGGCGTAAACACTGGAGTTGGCGGCGACCGCACAACCAACACTATCGATCGCATCAACAACCAAGGCATCATCGACAATCTTAGCTCATACATTGCCGTCTTAAAAATCGGGACAAACGATCTGTCTGGAAATGTCCCTGAGCAAACGGTTGCTGATAACATTGCCACCATTCTTGGCCTTATCAAGAGCAAGAATCCGGGAGTCAAAATTCTTCTGTTGGCAGTCCTTCCACGCAATGGGGCCGCAATTCATTCTCGAATCCAAACTGTGAACAGGCTCATTTCATCCTACGCGAATGGAAATGATGTCTTCTATTTGGATATGGAAGCACAATTCTGCACCGAGTTGGGCGTCGTCATCCCTGAACTGTTCACAGGTTTAATTTTTTTTATATACTTGTTTTATTCCTTTGGCATAAATTATTTTGCTAAAAACTCGAGGGAGGAGAATTGAAGTGTGCGAATTATGCGTTGTTAAAGTGGTAATAGTGGCCGGAGCATGGGGATTGATTTCGGACATTAGATTTCTTAAAAAAAATTTTTTTTTGATGTACATAACTAATGATATGGTGTAAATAATTTTTGCCAATTTATACCAATTTATGCCACGCCAGTGTCTCAAACGAAATCCTGAACTATTTACAGATGGGCTACATCTCACATCGGCAGGATATGTCAAGTGGGCAGAGACCATGGCACCCTTGTTTGACCAGATATTGGCATCCTCGTATTCAGCAAAGACGGGTAAGTACTAATTTCGTTAAAATGGTTTCTGAGTTATCCTAATCTTATGTAACTTTCTACTTATTCAGTCTGGCTTGGTGACTCCCTCTCCTCGCAATGGATGTCTACTGGAATGTCGGTCTGGAATCAACATTATGCCGCCCTTCAGTCCCTTAATGTTGCCGTCTCTGGACACAAATCTTCTGATACGCTTGACTTAATTGAACGTGTCGGAGTATTGAATGATCTCAACCCCAAAGTAGCCCTCCTCATGGTCGGAGGGAATGATTTACAAGATGGTTCTCAAGCTCCTGCAGTTATCGCCAATCTAAACAGAATTATTGTCCTCATCAAAGAAAAATTACCCCATGCAAGAATCTTGTTACAAGGTCTGTTACCCGCAGATGTGCCTGCTCCTGTTATCGAACAAGGGAAGATCATCAATGAGGCCTTAGCCCTACTGGATAACGACGATGATATAAAGTACATTGATATGAGGGCCGATTTTGCAGATGAGAATGAAAATATCCATGCCCAATTGTATCACGCTGATAGGGTCCACCTGTCCATTCAAGGGTATCAATTATGGCAAGAGAAGATTGATTCTTTGTTGCAAGAGTTGTTACAGTTTAATAATTAAAATGTGGAATGAAACGGTGTAGACTGGATTAGTTATGAAAATCTGCTTATTTATTTCAATACATAATTAATCCAACAATTAAGGAATGTTGTATGTGTGTTTCTTTTTAAAATCTAATTCATTGAAGCCCATGAATTCCACAGTTTCTGCATTTGTGCAACACATTTCAATTTTAGCATTGTTGATGCCTATATGCAGCATAGGCTATGCTAAAACAAACAGGTGAAAGAGGGTAATGACAAAATAAAGGCGTGGGGCCGATGCGCCACACCCTTCCTCCTCCACCTAAAACGAATATCATCCACTCTTATCAATTCCATCCATCTTCTCCGCTGGCATTTTATCCACATGGTCACATCGGTTGATTTCCTCCCATCTAACGACAGCTTTCTTCTTATCATGCTCCCCCTCAAAATTAATTGCCAACCTGCTCCAACATGTATTTTTCTCTGCCCAGGGGAATTCCTCCATCTTTTCGCCAGAATATGTCACAACGTCCGAGAGGACGTTGTGAACCAGAGCGTCACAAAACACTTTCAGAGTGACTCCGTGACTCACAACCAGCAAGGTGGAGGATTCTGTCTCATTTTTAAGGACTTCCAGTTCATCCTAATAAAACAAACATCATTTACATAAGATGTCATAAAATGATGACATTGGTAATCATTTGTCTCTCTTGGACTCCACTCTCACTTTTAGAAAAGTTCTCTGCCTATCCAAAAACTCGGCTGCTGTGGCTGCTCCTGGATATTCAACATCAAAAATCTTCTTGCCGGATTCTAGTTGCTTGCAAATGTGATTCCAGACCTCATTCGCCGGTAGGCCTTCAAGATTTCCAACTTGCTACAGAATTAACAGAAGGAAATTAATTACCTTAAATAATAATAATAAACACTTCGTAAATGTCTCTCAAGACGTACCCGTTCCCTGAGACGTGGGTCAATCTGAAGGGAAATTGGTTCTGTTTCGGTACTAATTTTTTGCTTGGCTAAAACAGTTTTTCCAGTTTCAATAGCACGCTGATAATTACTGGCAATTGCTCGAGTAAACTTCACTTCCGACAATGCCTCTCCCAGCAAGGCTGCCTATTATTAATAGGAAAGATTCGAAAGATATAATGATGGACGATTCTTACTTAACTAACTGACACACACAAATTAACCTTACCTGTTCCCTCCCATAATCCGTTATGACATCTTCCTCAGGGGTGAATGTTTTTCCCGTAGCGTTACTTAAACTCTGCCCACTGTAATTTTATAAGAAAATGATTATGCTTACATTTCCAGTATTCTAGGAAACTATATTATTATTATAAGACTTACTGCCGCACAAAATAGATCCAATGTGAAACCTGTGAAGCCATTTGCAGTATTTGCACTATGTGTATGCAAATATAATATGAGATTTGTTTGTCCTCGATCCCTTCCTATGAATGCAAAATACGATAGAAATGAGTCCGGTTTCACTAAATTCGTTTTAAAACAGCATCAAGTTACCAATTTGTAGGTACCACACACTAACCAACCAATAACCTTGGCTGGGCCTTGCCTTATCCACTCGCCAGCACTTATTTCTGCACAAAAAACAATGAAATATTCAAGGGTGAGAGGAATTCTCGTTTCAATAGCACAACATTAAATAGCAAAGCAATCCATATATTGATTAAAGTATAAAATTACATACAGCAACCACCACCAAATACTTATATACAAACACAGCTGAGCTGATCACCACGTCCGAATATCGGAGTCGGGTAAAAAATGCATAATCTGAAGCTACATTAGGATAAGACTTACTTTCAGACAAAGAAAGAGTGGAGTGTGTTATAGTATTATGCAGTCTAACCCATTCTACTGGTTTTAGCCCGAGCCAGAGGCGAAGGTGCTTATGTAATCGTCATGTCTGTCTGTCTGTCCGTCCGTGTGACGCACGCTAGCGGTCGAACCCCTGAACCGATTTTGATCATCTTTTTCTTAAAATGACTGTTGGGTCAAAGCCGAGGCTAAGTTCGAAGATGGGTATGATCGGATGAAAGCTTGACCGGTGGGGGTCATATAGGTCGGTGGTGTTCATGGCACCAAATTTTAGAATTAGTCCGAGAAGGGTGAAATTCGGCATTTTGACACAATTGGAGGTGTGAACTAGGAATATGAAGTGAAATTCCTCAAATTTTTCATTGGAGAGACCCAGGAGGGTGACCCCCACCGATTTTGAAAGTTGGTAGTAGAAAGCTGAAATTTGGAATGCTATCTCCAATGGTGACATAAAGTAGGAATGTGAAGAAAAATACACAAAATTTTGTTTGGAGGGACCCAATAGGGTGACCCCACCGATTTTGAAAGTTGGTCATAGAAAGCTGAAATTTGGCATTCCAATGGAGACATAAAGTAGGAATGTGAAGAAAAATGCACAAAGTTTTGTTTGGTGAATAAAAAGGCTGGTTTTACTGAATTGTCGTTTAATGTGCAAATAACATAGATAACTACTGGCTCGGGCTATATTAAGTCTGCACTGTAGGTTTTTATATACACGTTTCAGTTTCACAGGCATTAAATCATTTTTTGAAGTAATTTTATTTGCGAGTTACTTATCTGACCTGACCTAAATGAGGTCCAGATAAGATATATGTAATGCGCCACTTTCCTCAAATCAAACCATTATAGGGTGGAAAGGTTGAGTTGGACACAATGCATTAATTGATTTTATAATGGTGAAGAATGCATAAAGTACCCACTGAAAGCACATCGCTCTCAGTTGGTTATATGTAGAACTCATGGTAGTGTTGGATTTGCATGCATAGGTATATCTGTAATAAAAATACTATAAATGTTCTTCTTTGCATCCATTTCATTGTCATACTTACTTGTTAATGACTCATTAATAACGAATAATTATTAGTATTTATTGCACATAAAAATATCTGTATATCATCAACAAAAGAATTATTTATTATTAGCCTTGCTCATTTTTTCCACCCAACAGCAGAAATGAAGACAATTATCAAGAAAAAGTGGTAAGATGGCCAGATGTGACGTTTAATTCAGTTTCTCTGTCTGATAAATAGAATACCACTCAATAGCACAATAACAGATGTGTATCTCATTTATTAGGTGTCAAAAATGACTTGAACATGGTTTTGAATCAATGCTGGTGTGATTTAATATAGTGGCCAATAAGGCGTTTTTAGATAATCGCTTCCAAAAGAGCCGCACATCTGCAGAGCTCCCATTTATGAATGTCATAGGCAGGCCATGAATAATACATATTTAGCCACATACTACGCCACGTTACAACAACAGAATTTTTCTTTATTGCATACCGTTTATTTTAAGCATATTTAAACACGAGACTGACAAATTCTTCTTTTGTAATTAAGGAAAATGGCATTATTTAAATTGTCACATTAACGACGCTCAACTTGATAGAAGCACTCATGAATTTGTATTTTACACGAATCACATTTTTACATATATGTATGTATATAACGAGCTCACATTTAACGATCCAGGCGTCCAGGTTCAATAACATACATACAAAACTTCATGTGTGTGTATGTGAACCTAACACAATTGCATCAATTTTGTCATTACGTCATATTCACATCTTGGTTCCAATTTTGATCGGTGCTTCCACAACATATGCCTCCTCCCCCGTGATAGTGACAGTCATCTAGAAAGCAAAAATTAGAATATACATACATACATGACATGCACATTACAAGTATTTTGATATCAATCTTCTTACAATAAGACTGTATCCAACATCTATCACTCCACTCTGACTTGGTCCCACCCCATCCTGTGGTACATCCACCTTATCAACCCACTTACTAAAATCCCCACCCTTTTCCTTGTCCACCCTCCCCAACTCTGAAACGACCGCTTTGTGTGCGGTTCCAATTGAGTAGACAATCTTCTGTTGAAGGATAACCCGTACCCGGGTAATTTCTTGGGTGGTCACGTTCTTAAAGTCTATCTGGAACGGGATCTCCTCTCCTAAACAGAACAAGGCATTCATCTTGTGTACATATTATTAACTATCGTTCATCCATTTTCCTTTCATACTACCTGCCAAATATCCTGATCGGTTCAACTTCAACACAGCCGCAAACCGATTAGCTCCCCCGCCCTTATTACCCCCGAGAAATCGAAGCATTCCAGACGACGCAGACTTTCCCAATTTCTCCACAGCCACCGGACTCATAAGAGCTTTATCTTGCGTTAAATCATACCATCCACGAACCCGGATTGTTTTCTCAGCTTGTTTGAAAGTCCTCAGCTCCTGTTTCATGTAAACGATGAGTTGGTATTGGACAAAGCCGTGAGATTGTTTTGTAGTCCCGGGTAGTTCGACTCCTCCTCCGGATGGGGCCAAAGTTAGCGAAAATTTCAGCTTTTTCTCTCCGGCTGGAAATGCTATCTTCTCGCCTAATAAAATTATATACTTTCAGTAAATATGATGACGTTTATTTCCAACATGAAATAGCCTCACCTTTTCCAAAAACGTTAACTCCGAGGTCAAGAAATGTATCGGATTTTGTTTTGTCCGGACCTTCGCCAAGTTTTGCAACCGCACAACCCTCCAATTTTATAATCAAGATATAACAATGAATTCGTTTAATTGGTTAACTAATTAGTCTCGCATACCTCCAATGCAACTCGAACCGCTGGTGGAATATAATCAAGATACTGATATGCCAATGAATTCGTTTAATTTGTTAATTGGATAACTAATTAGTCTCACATACCCCAAGTGAAGAAAGGTTTAGACACGTTGAAATCAACTTGCCCCGACAACACATCTCCAAAAGAATAGGATGACTTTGGTTTATCCAGGATAATATCACAACTCATCTGGGGGAGTGGATTCCCATGAGACTTGGTCCAATTCAGGTTACACATTTTTCGTGTTAATTTAGAATTTAATCCGTACAGCTTTGAGATTAATTAATTTGGAAAAATTGATCAATATTTGATGTATACCAACCACCTGCCGACCATGCACCGACGTCCCAAATAGCGAAGCCGTATAACAACTGGAAGTGATGAGCACCGAATCGGGTCATCCAGTCTAGTTCATGTTCAACTGTTCCACTTAAAATCCTTCATTATACCGTACTTTAATATAATACATACCTAATACCCGGGTATTTTAGGCATCTGTTTGCCTCAGTTTAGTAATACCCTGCATGACTGTGTCCATCGATGCATCTTTTATGTTGTAATAAAATGGAAAACCGCCACAATTGGTCACGAAACGATCAATATTTAGTCCATAAATCAATCAATACTTTTGAATGGCAATAAGGGAAGCCATGGAAGTAATACTCTAAATAATTTTTGATTGCATACAGTGGATGTAATCAGTCACCACTTTCCGAAACACTTTATAAAGTGCCAATATTTTTTCCAGGGAGGGAGCAGTAGAATTACTGTTTGCAATCTGAAAATTTGTTTTGATAGTATTTTCTTTCTATTCTATTCCACACTTTCCTCATATTCACGCACGTCATTGTCCAATTTTTTTGTCTGTATACACGATTCCACACGAAAACGAATTTATCATTTGTTTGTGACAATTTTTTATATCATGAACTAAAAGCATGAAATCATGTCATGTACGACTTTCTCTAAAGAGAAAGTTGGGCACAAATAAAGAGAAAACTGGGACATGTTTTGCTCTTGCATTGATCGATACTAAAATTCCGTCTCTTAGATATTTTTTTACGATCAACATCGTGTAATAAAGTTATTATCATTGGAAGAAAGGCCACCTCACCTTAGCCAATACTGCACATAAATTGTCCATCAACCACAATACTCAAATGGACATGCAAATATTGCCGTCAGTACAAACATCATAAGTTTCTGAAACTTTGGGTGATAAAATTCGGACTATGCATTTATTATATCTATGTATTGCAGTTCAAGAAATTCCTAGCATTGTCCAATATTGTAATTGAATAAAATATGTCATGCATGCAAAGAAAGAGAAAAAATCATGATTATAGCAAGCAAAACCAACGCAAACTCCGTTAGGGAAGGAGAGAGAGATAAAGCAAAAGTGACCCAGATACTCATTACCACACCACAATTGTACACTGTGGAGTTCTCAGCTGAAAAGCAGCCCATTTTGCAATCTCATTCCGTGTGTGAATTGTGAGATGGTCGCATTCTGATTTCTGATTGTTTAACTATGTCGACATTGGTGCTGGTGACTATTGCTATTACCATCAAGAACTTTCTTAACCACAACGGTGTTACCATCCCTCAGCTTGCATTCCATTAAAGTACTAGGACGTAGGAGTGAAAAGGTAATTAATTTAAAGTTAGGGTAGTAATGACACCAGCAGCATCACTATAGATCACAAGACCACACATACAGCTCCAATAATAATATCTATCTGATTCATTCACTAGAACCATAAAAACCTTGGCCAAGCACTCTGCAGATTTTGCCGGTCCAGTCCATAGAATTTGTAATATTGTTGTCATGTCAACAAACTCGGAACTATTTAAGGACAAGCGTGTCCTTATATCCGGCGGATCTAAAGGTATCAAAGGCATATAGATAATTTATAGCACAAATACATTTTTCTTCTTCAAATATCATGCATTTACTTTTTTTTTAGGAATCGGCGCCTTAATTACCACCGCCTTCCTCTCCGCCGGCGCTAAAGTGACCATCCTCAGCCGTAATCCTGACAACATATCCACTCTCAAAGGGACCCTTTCTCCTACTTTATCTTCAAATCTGTCCTTCATCGCAGTCGACGTTACCTCATGGGACGATACCACCACTCTCCTCTCCCCACACACGTTTGACATCCTCGTCAACAATGTTGGCATCCGTATCCACGAACCCTTCTTAGAAGTCACCCCTTCCGCTCTGGATCAGGTTTTTGCAACCAATTTAAAATCACTCTTCGCCGTGTCCCAAATCGTGGCTAAAAACATGATTAAAGACGGTGTCAAGAAGGGGGTCATTCTCAACATGAGTTCCCTCGCTTCTACCCGTGTTTTTCCCAAAGCGGCGACATACTCAGTGTCAAAGGCTGGGATTGATATGCTCACCAAGGTCATGGCTGTAGAACTGGGCCCTTTTGGAATTCGGGTGAATTCAGTCAACCCTTCCGGTGTGTTGACCGACGAAATGAAGGAAAAGCTACGGTTTGCAGCCAACCAGACCAGATCAGAGGACGAGGCAACTCAAGCAAAGGACACTTTCGACATTTACAAGATAAGAACACCGTTCGAGGGAAGTTGTGGTGGTGGTCCCGTCGTTTCTATGGAGGAAGTCGTGTCCACCGTTATGTTCCTTTGTTCTGAACAAAGTTCTGGGACAACGGGACAAAATATTTTTGTGGATAATGGATATTTAGCTGGCTGATATGTAAATTAGAATAATTTTATTCATTTCAATTCCACACTGCACAATAAAAGTACTTATATTCATCCATCTACAATACAATGCAATTTGTTCTGTTATTCTATATTATTACATACACTCAAGCTTGTCCAACTGTTGAGCTATCTCCATCCCGACATGATAATCCAGCTCAGCCTGACTTTTTAAAAGTTCAATCGATGCACACAACGTGACCTCAATATCATTCCCTTTTGTGGCAGATGCAAGTGTGATCCTTGAAATCGGGATAGTCATGGTCAGCTAATGTGAACACGGTCATATGTAATAGATACATAGGTCTCTAAAGTGTAAAGGATACGATGAAGGGGGCAGCAAAAGGATTGCTCCCAAAACAGGGCCAAGTAAAGTATTTTGATTCCACATTGTTTACAAAATCTTGGAAAACTCGGTCAGAATATGAACAGAAACCATAATGCATAGTGTTTAATTAAATGAAATAGAAATTATATGTGAAACACGACAATAGCAATAATACGCATTGTTGTTATATATTTAATTCACTCTGAATTCAAAGTTAATAAAATGAAGTGAATCAACTCTGATTTAAATTTGTTCTTTGTTAGGTCTACTTATACGAGTATATGACCTCGATCGAGCTGTATTCATTCAACCCAGTTCATTTGATTTTCTGCTTTATTAAAGTGTGCTCACAACAATTGAAATATTTACAGAAATGCAGACTACTTAACAGAGCAAATTCTACACCTTTGCTATAATAATATCATGTTTACTGTAAAAGCGTGAGTATAGTGGAGAGAATACATGAAGCTCAGACAATTACGCAGAGAATTGAGTAGGCGTATTAATACATATTTGGTAATTAGAAAGATAAAATTACATATACTTTACAAATAAGCTTCTTTTAGCATGCACATTACATTATCACATCGTCACCAGACCATAAATTCTCCTATATTCAACCATTTTGCTTGCTTGTTTTAACTATGGATGGATTGAAAGTACAAGGAGTAAGCATTCATGAGATTATACGAGTACTTATTTAACCGTGCAATTTTTGTTCCATTAAGTTTCGGATGGCAGGAAATTGTTTTAAAGCAAAGTTTCACATCATTAAAGTCGTGTATCACCAGTTCAGACAGAATCTACATAATGCATTTTAAATTTTGAGACTAAAACGCGCACCTCTGACACCCACCCACACGTGTAAAGAAACAAATAGCATACATAGCCCTTAATATTTCATGGAATGAGTACTATTAAATGTGCGTGAACATATTATCATCACCCACTACAATTAATTAACTAAGCAAGAACTTTCTTATAACCCAAAAACTCATCGTGACAAATAACGGTTTCCTCTGCAATCTTCTTTGCCTCGTCCGGATTCCGCTTAACCCAACTTTCCACAATTGCATTCATCTGTTCAATCAATTTTGAGACTTCAGGGTCCATATTTTCAAAATCCATTTCCGACATCGCGCCAGGAGCACAGTTTGACGTTAATGCCATGAAATAGCCATACACTGCCTTTCTTCCATAATCTTGTAGCAATTCCTATTTGCACACCCAAATATATTAGACATATGCAATTTTTTGCAATATTGAACACTTATCCAAATTTACCTCAAAACTGAAGGGCACTTCTTCCCCCAAACTGGTCACCACTTGGGAAAACTTATCGTAGTAGATTTGCATCAATGTATTAAAATGTTCCCTCCGGACGGCTGGTTTCACACTCGTAAACAGAAAGTAGGACAAATCCACACTTGGAGTCGCGATTCGTGCCACCTGTACAAAATCAATCAATCCATTCACCAATAATTAATCATGACACGAATCAATCAATACTATTGAGCTCCTTTTACTATACCTGTAAATCAATCAATATAATATCATCCAACTCTCCACTTTCTTTATTTTTATGAAACATCATATTATTATTCCAGGCGTCTCCATGATTCATAACGAGCATTTTGTCCCCCACATCGTAATTCAAAGTATCCATGACTTGCTGGAATGCATTACCCACGTAGGACTTGAAATGCACCAGAGCCTCATCTCTGCCAGGCAGTTCATTATCCTATAAAAAATAACACGACATTATAATAAATCATTTCTTAATACGCTTAATTATCCCTTTTGTTAACACCCACCTCCAAAATCTTGATGATTGTCCTCAACGAGTTGTCATACATGGGTGACATCATATTTTCAAAACTTTCACCTTCAAATGCTTCAATAACGACTTTGGCATACTTTTCTTTAAACTTGTCAACCCCGTCATTCTTCAACATGACGGAGGAGACAGCGTGAAGACGGGCCAATTTTTCAATCACCATTCTACAATGCAAAATTCGGCATGAAATACACTATAAAAATGTAAAGCCAAAAATTTGCCTGCTCACTTTGATTGGTCGAAATCTTGACAATCCTCCTTTTTCAACATGATATATCCCGTACTCATTAAATTATCCAGCACAATTATCTCATCCGTACCATACCACATTTTCGGGAAAACCTGGATTGCTTCAGGCGTCCTTTAATGAAAACCAAACCATGCAATTATTAAGTCCATCATCCTTCCTTACTTGATTTTAACTCTTTTTATTTTACTCACCCAGCCTTCTCCACACACAAGCGTTCCGCATCCTTCACAAACAGATTGAAGAAGGACTGCTCCTTTGAGAACAGATTCATCTCTTTAACCAAGTCAGCATACCCTGGATTTGTAGTGAATGTTTTCACAAAGAGATTGATTTCTTCTCCAGATTCGAATTGCAGATCCACCGTGACACAGGAACTTGCAGTGTGCTCTCCAGCCAAATTTGGTTCAACTATGGTCACACCAGTGACCTTGTCCTTGTGACCATTATCCCCCACAATTTTTATATACCTTTCCTCCTCTTCTGTAAACATGTCCATGGTTACTGGAACAGTGGGAGCAGCAGTGGGAGCAGCGAGAGTGGGACTATCTTCTGTATTTAGTACGGCTTGAACTTGTTCTTTTGTAGAGCAGCAAAACATGACTGGTTTTTGATGTTAGGTTGGGTTGGAGTTGCTAGTGCTTCTTGTATGTATTTACATTACATTGCATTACATTATGCTGTAAATGGGTTCGACCATAATATCGATCTCCTTCTTCTTCTCTTTTTTGCAAGCTTGTCTCTCGCTCTTTCTCTGGCTGCAGAATTGAGTATAGCAAACTTTACTTTATTTTAGTTTACTTACACGAGTAATAATAAAGTTGGCAATCAAGGACACAAAAAAGAGGGAGAGAGAGACAGACGAGTTTTATGTCAGGATCCATTTATAATGCAATGCAACAATATTAAACTAACCAACCAACCAAATGCTCATCTATTCCAGCCTGCCTGCAATTTCCCCCTTTAGTACTAACAACATTATTGCCTCCATGAATGCTCTCATTAAGCCAAGGCCTTGCATGCACCTCAATTATGAATAAGTATATATGAAACGGAGTAGAATTACTATTACATCCAAAAAGCCAAGAGCCATACAAATTTTGAATGCCCACATCGTATTGTGTGTAATAATGCAAGTGGATGTTGCCGTGTCTGATGGTTTTATGATAAGGCAAGGCCGAGTGTTTATATATATGGTTTTGTTTGCTTGGGGTAAAAAATGAATGTGTTGTTGCTAAGTCGGTCGGTGTCTGCTTGAACTGGACCATGAAAAAGAGCCGGTGATAATGTTGACCTGTTTATTTATGTATGTATGGTAATGCATATTGTACAACACAACTTGTTGGTTTGATTGAAACAGATAAACTGCATGGGTTGGGATAAGTCGGATAAGTTTGAAGAGATGAACAGAAAAATTAACCACTTTTCTTTTTAGACCGAACTTCATTTAAAAAAGAACCATGCAAGATGAAAGCACAGACAAGAACTAAAATTTTGAATGAGACATATGGTTACAAATTACATCCCAATAGGCCACATAGAGTTGCTTTACTGCACCTTTTTCCAAGAGTGTCGGAAATTTACATGAATTGTTTCACCTTCTACAATTTTGTAGAACATGCGGTTATGAACGGTGTAGAAGGCACAGTTGCTAAATTATATAAAACATTCAATTAAATTGAGATGTTTTCTATAAGTTCAAGTTTTATTTTTTATTAGCTTTAATTGATTAGTAAAAATACATCTTTTTCGGGGATTTGCGGATGTTCTAACATTGGCTAGATTAAATATATATACAAAATTAATAATACAATTTATGTACAATCTAATCTGATAATTGTAAATCGATAAGCTACACTGGTTAGTGCTAAACAAGTCAGAACAGTCTGTACTGGACTTGGCTGATGAAGGTTATAGAGACGGATAATAAACGAAGAATTGAATAGAGTGGATCGGAATGCCTTTATAAAAGGTGAGAATATGAAAAGGTGAAAATGTTCACATGCAAAGTAAACAAAACATTATTGTGGCCTTGTGCATATGTAACATAGCACTCTGAAGAGCGAATGGCCATCACCACCAGCTTCATGTGAAATGCCACTTTCATCCAACATCATTGCAATCAATAATATCCACAAATAGAAAAAAGTATAAATTAATATTCTTCGAGAAATAATGCCTCATGACCAGGTGTA
>JAQFZJ010000284.1:0-37476 GCA_034695645.1 Folsomia fimetaria | reverse complement strand
TCTCTCTCCCGAAAAATAAATGATTTCGGTGACGAAGCGGTTAGTATTCGGCAAAATCGGCCAACTTCTCCCCGTATCGCCGACCTTGTGCCACCCAGTGGCCCGAATTCATTGGCATGTCGGGTAGATATTTCACATGTCCTCGTTTAGAGATGAGATGATGAGGTGAGAAAAAGAATGAATAATGGGAATAGAGGCTGCAATGTAATAAATGTATCTCATACTGCCCCAAAAAGATCTTACTTTCTCCACTCCTACTGCTTTCTCCACTTCACACATTGATTGAATGCATACCACACCAGCTAACTTTCTCTCTTGCATGATTATCTATCTTGCTATTTGTGCACGTTTGTGTGTATTGCGGTGCAGAGTTTGGATCCGGAAGGAAGGAAAATTGTTTCGTACTTTCTCATACAACCACACCACATCACTTTTTGGAGGGCAGATGTATCTGTAGAATGTATATATTGGATACCTAACCCTCCACTGCACGACGTCCTAATCGTGTTGAAATTGAGTGAGTGAGGAGAGAAAGCACCTACTTTCTTTCCTTCATGCCCATTTGGCCACCATAATAATATGATGATGTGAATGTGAGGCTGGTGGTGAGTTGAGATGCTCTTTCTTATATTGTTGGGTGTGATAGGTACTTTGGTATAAATGTTATGTTATGAGTGATCCCATCGGCATTGCTACAGAATTGCCCTCTTTTCTTATTTTATTATTATGTTGGTGTGTGTTGGTGAGTGTGTGCATTGTGGGAGAATGATGGAGGACCCGTTCAAGCAAAAATTGACTGAATTGAGAGAGATCCTCCTGCTAAAAAAAATTGTTGTTGGGAAGACTTTCTCCATCCAAACATTGCATGTATGTATGTATTTTCTCATTTTTTATGTGTTATGTATGTATGTATGTTACCTGAGTGAGTCGTGGGAGTCTTGTCCTGGTGACTCCAGCTCTGTAGGGACGTTTTATCCGACGGGAACAGCAAGCACAGATGACCCTCCCAAAAGCCCTGAAATATTCAACACATTTTCAAAACAGAATATAACCTAACATTACTAGACTTGGCTGCAATGCAATGTCAACAATATGAAAAGAAATAATAATATATACAGCATGGATCGTATATGTCGAAAATATATATTGCCCAATGTTGTAGTTTACTTTACACACAAGCCAACCAAAATGCAAAAAGCAAGCAAAATGATTTTGCACACAGCTAAAAGAAAACGACGAGGATGATGATGTTGCCAGTTTATTTTATTTTGCTTTTCTTTACTTGTGGAGGAAGGAAAGTTGGTTTATTTTTCAATATGATGATGCTCAACCAAACGAGACTTTTATTGTATGAATGTATGGTTGATGTCCTACTTATCTCAAAAGGGAAATCCAACAGCAAATAATATTTGTCGTATGCAATTTAAACGTTTTATTTCTTTCGCTTTCTCTTTACTTCTCCTTTTTTCTTTGTGGATTACATTTTGGGCATCATCTCCAGTTTAGCCCAGACGAGGGTCACATCACAGACAGATAAGATAGAAGGTTAACTAACTAACTAATAATATACAAACAGATAGTTAGCTGCAACAGTCATCTCATCTCATCTTGTGCCGCTCTCATAAATATTGATATTGCGGGTGACATGCCAAATTTGCAGATCTCGTGCAAATAATTGCTAATTATATATTTGTATGATTTCCTTGGGGCAAAAGTGTGGGTGGGTGGTTTTGGTTAGTGTGGTGTGCTGATGTGTAATGTGTGTATTAATTCTATATCAAATACGTCAGTTATTGGAAGTTTGTGAGATAGTTTGGTAAAGATAAGATAGGTTGCTTTGCTGATATATATTTTTTGTGTATTATCGAACAACCGAAGACAAGACGCACGCACGTGATGAGGATCATTTACTTTATTTTACTTTATTTGTTGGTATGTATGTATGTATGCTATTCTGTTCTGCTGTCGATGAACGGAACAGAACAGACTGCTAATGATCCAACTGCAACCTTTTACAGTATAATAAGAATACCAACCAAACCAAACCAACCATGAACTGTACATAGTGCATGGGACTTTGCAGCCTGTCTGCATCCACCAGATCCGAACTCTGAAGCCTTTCTTTCCTTCCTTCCTGTTTCTCTTAACGACTTTAACTGCCAAAAGGAAATCCCAATCCTCCACCACCATCACTGCACTGCTGCGCTGGAAGGAAACTGGATTGAATTTGGGAGATGAGATGATTTAACAGCCTGACTGAATTGCAGTCCAGGCAACCTTTCCTTTCTCCACGATTTTTAGACAGTAATGTAGTCTGACTGACTACCATGATGATGGAATACTCTGGAGAAAACAAAAGCTGTGCAAATCCATTTAAGACGAGAAACACAACTTGGAACTTTTTTCCTCTCTATCATCATGATATCGTATCGTCCATGTTGGATGGAGTAACGTGAAGGTCATGCTTTTTTAAAGTTTTAAAAAGCATACTACTTATAATCTAAACAGAAGGAAGAGGAGAGTCAAAGGAAGGATTGGTATTATTGGATGGATTGGATGATGATGATGAGAGCTTTTAGACAAAAATTCGTCCTGTCTTGTCCCGACGATAAATAACATCATCATACCGAATGGAAAGGAAGGAATATTATCAAAAGAGCTTTTGATGATGATCCAGTCTGTCATTGAGTGTACTGTGCTCTATTTGTGCTCTAAAGGAAGAAGAATGTCTCAAAAATGGATGTCTGTTTGACGGTTTACTTTACTTTGCAGTTTTTCGATTAGTTATTTCGTTAAAGAAATGGATGGATGGGTAATACCTGTCTTCTTGACAACAATTAATAGCTTTTATCCCGTCTGATGACGACGAGGATGATGAGAAGGATGAAGAAGATGTTGTTGCTAAGCTTATCTTTGTGAGAAAGAAAAGAAGCTTATCTTTGAAAAAAGAAGGTCAAATTCTTGTTGAATATTCCGAAATTTTGGAACCTTTTCTATCCAAGCAACACCTTGCCACGTAAAGTAGTAGGATACATGGCATGACAAGGAATCTATTTCCGCAGCATGTTTAACAATCTGTTTATTACGATGAATATAAAATAATCTATCTATCTTTCTCAGGAAGGAAAGAAGGAATGGGACATGATGTGATGTGAAAAAATCGCTAAAATGAAAATGCATGGATGGATATGGATATAGTATAGTAAAAAAGAATTTGGAAGAAATAAACAACTTATTTTTAGAGCTGGTTACATACAAAAAGTTTTTATCACTATAACTATTCTGTATATTGGATATTATTATCTTATCCTCTTCTCATCACATTAAACATGTACATACATATGCATACAAGCATGAATCTATTTCTTTCTTGTTCTTGTTCTTCTTGTTGGTGTTGGTGTGGATGGATGGATGATTGAGAATCTTGTTTCTAAAAAAGTTATGTATTTATGTTCAGGAAAAGGTCTCCACAAGATTATCAACCTTACTTTTTACCCCAAAAAACTAAACTGAACTGAACTTGCTAAGAGCACCATTACACATTACTGCATTACATTATTTATACTGGATGAAGAGCAAGGAGAAGTGATTTCATCATCACCCTAGTTAAAAAGCTGTTAGGCTATTTGCTTGTTTGCTTGTTCTTAAGATTGAATAACTTTTGGCTTCATTCTCGACTTTCTTTTTTTGCTTTGTCGTCATGGCAGTAAATCACACGTACTTAATACCCCACCAAATGAAGAAAAGGTGAAAATAATGGAATTGAATCATGTCATCTACATACACACCATCTAATTCTCCATAAGTGAGCATGGATGGATGGAAGTGTGTCATTTCATGGATGGTGATAACAACCCAACATTGATATTCTTATGTAAGTGGAGTGGAGTATAAAGTAAAGTGGGATGTTGATGGTCTTCTTTTAAATCTTTTAAGAGAGAAAGTAAGTACGAGATAAAGGAAGAAAGAACGAATCGTCTTAAATATGATGAGATGATTGCATTGGTTGTCCATACGTACGTGACCTTTCTTTATGATTAGAGTGAGTGAGTGCTGAGTCAAAGAGTCATGTATTAAATATTAATCCAACCAAAGGATGAAGATGATGATGTGATGATGCTATGTACATACGCTACTCAAGTGGATTATATATATATGCATTATTGGGGACAAATAAAATATTGGGTAATTGGAGAAAAAAGAGAGCAAATAAATAAATAATTGGATCAACGTTTTTGTTGTTAAGTGTTGAGATAACCTCTCTTCTCTCTTTGGGAGGAGGAGGATGAGTACTTTTCATTGCGGACAACACAACACAACCAACCACACAATAATAATGAGCAATATTTAAGTGTACTGGGTCGCAGAGAGAGAGAGAGAGATGTCCTTTTTGAGTTGAAATGCATTTTGACGATGAATTGAAAGAAAGAGTTTTGGCTCAATAAAAAAAACTTGATGGCTTCCTTCCATGCAGTTAAGACAAGTTGAGTTAAGTTAGTGGGGGTTTGTTTTGTAGTTGGTTAGTGGTCAATTCCATGGTCAACTTACTATTATTATTACAGTACAATATAGTTCTATAAGATTAACTACTACTTGACTGGAGAAAGAGACATTGGTCCTCTGGGACATGCATGATTTGACTATAAGCAAGCAAAGACAACCTCATCTTTACTATTTTATTTAGTAAGTGTATTTCCAACCCAGTATAGAACTTTTACTTTCCGGTTTACGAGATAGATATGGATCAAGTTTAACTAACTCGATTCACAGGTTGTGGTGAAGAGCTTTTTCTTTTATCCTCTATTTAAAAGAACGTTATTATACCATCTTCACTAACAACAATTCCTCCTCCTTGTCCCATCATGAAATACATCTGAGTGGAGTGGAAAAGTTGGCTTTCATTCAATTTTACTTTGCTTTCTCTCACATCCATATGTAGGCACACATCAATAATGCATGCATGCGTGTGTGATGATCAACAATCATTTTTTAAATCTAATCATTAGGATTGATTGCATGCGAGATACAAGCAAGCAATAGACACTTGGATAGGTGGGATGCAAGCAATGCGTGCAAACACACACTGATTTTAATGAGATAAATAGCAGTTCTATCCCGTATGCTTCCACACTAGGCTTGGTAGCCCAACTGTCTTGTGTGGGATTTGTGACATGGGTTCGATACTAACACAAGTTTACAAAAAGTTGCAGGTGGTGGAGGCGGATAGCATTATTTGATTTGATTTGAGTAGTGCTTCACAATAAATGGCATCAGCTTCTTCTTACTCCAGACCTGGATTTTCAAGTGAAACACGCATGTATTATTTACTTCTAAACTTCCGTTTCGGATAAAAGTTGCGCAACTGTTACTGTGCTACGAATGGTAAGTATACATATATAAATAAATGTGAGAGACAGTTGGGTGGTGGAACAAGCCTAATTTTTTTGCTTCATTTTCTTTAAATTTTGATCGGTTGTAGAATTTATTTAGTTAAAAATGCTGAGTTAAGCAGACCAGTGTGGGTGGTTCTGTGGAGAATTAAGTGAAGGACACAATCAGAATATCAATGAAAGTGGTCCAATTATCCACCCAACCACCACGACTTTCTTTCCAATTGTATTGTATTCGATTTCTCTTAGTTTGATTTGTTCTCAAAATCCGAATACGGATACCAGAAGAAGCAGATTGATTGCAGAACGTGCAGACCTCCATGAAACAACCTTATTTACTATTTAATTACCCTAAAAAAATAAACTTGCTAAAAGCTCCACTACGACACGACTACGACTGCCTGCATTATTTATGTATACTGGAAGAGCAAGATTTCATCATCATCCATCGACCCTAGCTAAAGAGCTGTAATGTTATTTGTTTTCTGGCTTATTTGCTTATTGCAGCTTAATGGAGTCACCCCACTAAACAACACCACAAATTCTGCAAAAGTAATCGAGGACGGATGGAAGTATGTCATTTCAGGGTGATAATAATTTCATGGAGAAGGAAAAGAAGAACAAATAAATAAATAAATAATAAATCGGATCAAAGTTTTTGTTGTTAGAAATGTTGAGTTTAACCACTCTGCGAGATGCGGACAACACAATAAAGCACAATAATGAGCATACATAAGAAGTGTGTTGGATTGGCATTGGATAACAGAGTCTATGTGACAAAAAAGGGAGATGAGAGAAAGATGTCCTCTTTGACTTGGATCGCTTCCTTCCTTCCATGCAGTTAAGATAAGTTGAGTTAAGTTAGTGGGAGTCTGTTTAGTGGTGGTCAATTCAATGGTCAACTTATTTAATACCGCAAGGTATTACATGCGATCAGTTAGTTAGTTAGTCCGGTTGTCCGTCCGGTTGTCCGTCGGCACTATAACTCAAGAACGGTTTCGAATTTCGACATGGGGTTTTTTCCATAAGCATTCTAGGGTCAAAACTAACATCCTCCCAAATTTTGAAAAAATTTTCAAAATTTTTCAAAATTTCGAAAAATTTTTCAAAATTTGGAAAAAGTTTTGGGGCAATGTGAAACACAAGAATTTAAGAATTTAAAAATTTAAGAATTTAAGAATTTAAGGATTTAAGGATTTAAAAATTCAAGAATTTAAGAATTTAAGAATTTAAGAATTTAAGAATTAAGCAAAATAGCCTTGTTGCGGTATTAGTTCACCCTGCATTGCTGCAGTTTATTTATTATTATAGTACACAGCTCTGTAAGATTGAGTACTACTTGACTATAGAAGAAGGTAGTGGTCCTCTGGGACATGCACGATGTGATGACTTGATTGTAAGCAAAGAAAGCAAACCTTATCATCTTTTCTCAGCAGAACTTTTACTTTCCGATTTACTGGATAAGATGAGATGAGATGGGTCAAATTTAACTAACTCAATTCATAGGTCGTTGTGAAGAGTAAAATGAATGGCTCTTCTTCTATAACCCTCTGTTAAAAGCAGACTATATAACAAACAAGACATCCTTGTCCCATTATCATTTTCATAATGTGACATGAGTGGAAAAGTTGTCATTCCACTTTACAGAATTTCACTTTCTCTCGTATCTTTAATGTTGTGATGATCACAACAATATTTATATGAATCTAATTTAAATATCACGTTTGCATTCGATATGTTTGATAGACGCTTCAATATGCATTTAAAGAAAGGGACGCATCCTTCAATGAAGCACCGATTTCAGTGAAGATAGATAGATTACAGTTCTATATTCCGTATCTTTTCACACTAGGCTTGGTAGCCCAACTGTCTTGTGTGGAACTGGTGACATAGGTTCGATACTAACCCAAGTTTACAAAAAAATGTATGTCGGGTTTGGTTGCAGGTAGATTGGCTATTGGTGGTGGTGGAGAGAGACAAGTAGTGCTTCACAACGCCTGGCATCAGCTGATTAATCTACAAACGAATGCGTGTTATAGTAAGTGAAGCTACATTTCCTGAAATAATTCATATGCGTTATTATTACAGGACTATGAATGTGAACGTGAGTGAATGGGTGATTGAATGAATGAATGAATGGTAAGTTCATAAACAAATAAATGTGTGACAGTTGGGTGGGTAGAACAAGCCAAATTTTTGTAATGCTGCTTAATTTCTTTAAATCCTCATCTTAAAAATTGTATATATATACCGCAGGCAGACTAGTGTGGGTGGTGGACAGACAGATGACGATTCCATTTAAGTATTACGTGAATCCGTCCATCCCACACAAGAACAGGGACAAGGACACAATTAGAATATCAATGAAAGTGGTCGTCCACCAATCCGCACCACCACCACTTTGCGTCCTTCTTCCTATTGTATTCGATTTCTCTCAGTTTGATTTATTCTCCATAAATGTGAGTACAGATACAGAAGAAGAACAATCAGATTGCAGGGGAGAACAGAACAGAATGCCATGAAATGAAAACTAATATCATCATCCTATCAGAATAGAACGGTGGTATGGATTGGATTAATTGTGTGAGTCACGAACGATTCAATACTACTTGCAAACTACATGTTACGACGACAAGTAAAGTAAAGTAAACGAAATAAGCTGGAATAACGCTACTTTACTTTAATAATAATAGCAAATTGAGATATATGCCCCTTATTGTGCTATCTGTAACAGATATTTGTAGTATGCGAGTCTATCGATCTGCCACTTTCACTCGCTTTCACCCACACCACGACATTCTCATCCCACACAACGGACAACGTCTTCTTATTCCCAAAATGCAGGCAAGCCTAAAATGAAGGACAATAACTAAACGGAATCTGCCATAGTTGGGATATTGGAGTGGATTCATATGAAATAAAACAAGGATTCTTTTTTGTGTGATGGATATCACGATTATCATCATTATTTGAATTATTTGGATTTATTATTTGAACCACCAACTAAACCAGCAAAGTAAGTAAATGAAAGAGAAGCTGAGTGTTTGATTTCGCTCACTTCCGTGCTTTCACATCAGTTCACATTGCATGGCCAGTGTGAGTGTGTGTTTGGTTGGTTTGGTTAGGTTAGTAAATTGCGTGGATTGATTGACAGACATTTATTTCATGCTCTTCACCTACATCCACTACTATAACTGCACTGTTGACTGTACTGTCTGTGCATAGTACCTTTCGGAGGAAAAACAAGTGATTTTGAATGGGGAGAATTTCGTCAGTCATTCACTTTTGGAGTAGGAGTGGGTAAAAGCAAGTGAGAGAAAGGTGTTGTTTCCGTCATGTCGGGTGTCGGTCTGGTCTGGATAGAAGCAACAGAACAGCAAAGGAAAAGCAACTCAATCCACCTTTTGTTACATTACTTTATGTTTCTATCCGCGGTGAAACAAAGTGATTCATTCGTTCATTTCATTTCATTCGTCTGCTTTAGCTTGTATAACTGAATATGTTTGTCGCCAAGTCAAAGGAAGGAAGGAAAAGCAAACAAAATGATGATTGTATTTTGTTTTGTTTATTGTCAATAGCTTATTATTACCCAGGAAGCTAACTAGCTGTGTATTCCATGTTTGAGAATGATGATATCCATTATCCATGTAATATTCAATCCACGCCTAACAAATATTCATCCATACCAGTGAAATAATAAGTAATATTCCTTTCATGTTCGGTCCGGTGTGGCTTACTGTCAGTCCAAAAATTGAAATGGAAAGTTATGCATGAATGGAGTGGACATTGCGAAATACGTGGCGAAAAGAAGAGATGAGATTATCGGAAATGTATGGATATTTCATGTCAGAATACCTACAAAATAAGAACATCAAACGAAGGGAAAGTTCCAATCTATCTAAATATAGATTGTATCTAATACGGTAAAACTGAATGCATAATTTATTTAGCAAAAAAGAGAGTGAGTGATCTGATCTTGAATTGAAATGAGGCGGGTTGAGTTGATATTTTTACATTTTTTAATGTAATTTTTTGTAGTTGTTCAATAACTATGTTGAGTTAGTTGTAGATTATGCCACGTGCTAAAAATGGTGGTGGTTTGGTTGTGGTGAAGCCAATAATAATAAAATACTCCAAAAATTGTGACTTGTTGAACAAAGTTTTGTTCACTGGTGTCGCTGTGCTGTCTGAAATTCCAGGAATGGAAAATTGTGTAACTTGAAATGACACACTTTTTTGCTGAACAAGTGAGAATTGTTTACCAAAAGTTATAACAAGTAGATCAAGTTTTTTAACAAAAGCTTTCCCCTCCTGCCAGGTGCACACTATTTGCCGAAATAGTAATAATATCATTTACTACGATTTATAATACAACTGCTTTACATTGTAGACAGGCTGAAGCCATACGATAAACAGAAAGCATAAGAAAAACATGGTACAGTACAAATTGTGTTGTACTTACCTTCGAAAATCACGCGACATGCTGGCGTAAATGACTGGATTCATGGATGCTGTAATAATAATAATACATAAAGAATTAATAGTGTAAAACAATGCAATAATGAAATGCAGATATTTTCTTTGCGAATTTGTAGTGCGAAATTCTCACAGTTGATCCATCCCAACCATGTGGCAATGTCCGTGACAAGTTCAGCTTGTTGCAGACAGGATCGACAAAAACCGGAAATGAGATTGGTTATGAAAAACGGAAGCCAACACACGATGAAGACTCCTTTTTTGGGGTAAAAAGAGACATTGATGTAAATTCTTTGTATTCTTATTCTTATTTGTTGTTATTTCGTACCCATGACAACGGATAATGTTTTAGCAGCCTTTTTTTCCTTTGAGAACTTGGCTAGTTTCCTACTAATACTGAAATGTTTAAGATTTTTGGGGACGACGCGGACAGAATTAGATCTTGGTGGTGAGGTGCCATTGCCACCTTCTAGATCAATGTGACCAATGTCGGAGTCACAGTCGTCAGAATTTTGGTGCGTGGGGGCGTGGTGATTTCTGGGTGTGGCGGAGGCAGAAGCGGCGGCGGAGGAACGGTCGCTATGGTGATGAGGGTGGTGGTGGTGGTGGGGGTCGTGGGAGGAGTTGAGGGCGTTGGTGGCGAGACGGCCACCTCTGATTAATATTATTAAGTTTATTATTATTATTATTATTATTTGTTATTATAATTGATTTTGTACCTATGAATTCTTAGCGTGAGTTCCATGTCGCCATCCGTGCAAAGTTTTGATCCCAACTTGAGACTCCGCGTTTGTTGGACAGCCGCGCGATAAATTCGATAATAAGTAAAGACCATGACGAACAATGGTCCATAAAAAGAGATGATTGAGGAAAACACGAGATAACCAATATCCTGGGTGAAGGGGCATTTCAAGTGAGGAATGGGGTGATCCCGTGTCGCCCTCCACCACAAAATGGCAGGGAATGAGATAAGACTAGAACAAAACCAGACAAGGGCGATAAGAAAGCAGGCCCGATTTGTCGTCATTCTTGAAGGATAACTAAAAGGGTCAGTAATAGCCCAATATCGATCGAGGGAGATAACGCATAAATTGAGTATTGAAGAAGTTGATGCCAGGACGTCGAGGGAGTGCCATAAATCGCACCAATATTCGCCAAAAATCCATCGTTTGTCCATAAGTTCGAAGATGGCTTGGAATGGCATGACCACGAGACCAACGAGACAGTCGGCGACGGCGAGGGAGGTGATGAAGTAGTTGGTGACGGAGTGAAGGTAACGTTCCCGGGCGACGGCGACAACGATGAGGGCGTTTCCGAAGACCGTGGCGGCGCAGAAGGCGGCAAGGAGGACGGCGAGGGCGACATTGTGGGGGGAAATTATGACGGCGTCGGGGTCGTCGTAGGGAGGAAGGAGGTCGTCTTCTTCGGAAGAGGAGAAATTATTGCCCCAGGAGGTGAAATTGGGGTAGAAGGGTTCGTTTAAGTCATCCATGGGTGGAAATAGGGTGGTATTTTCGAAGAGAAAGAGCTGGTTTGACATGCTGCCTGAATCATATATTGTGTATGTATTGTAAAAAACAACACTTGCTCAATTCAGATGAATTTTGGAGGGATCGCATCATTTTTTATGGGTATGATTTGTTAATCCATGATGATACAGCAACAATGACGGATGTGGACATTACATTGGATTCATTGCATGACCATCTATTTATTTTCTTGTGATGTTGATGGTGGTGGTGGTGGTGGTTTGTTCTTTCCTTCTCATTCTTATTCAAGTCAAATTTCAAAGAGTTTCTTGAAGACTTGAATGAAAATGAATACTTTTGTGTTGTGTTCTTATAACGTGTATATCAATCATGTACGTAAAAGTACTGCATTGCATATATTTGCATACAACAATCCTTCTCGAACCAAATTCAAAGTCTTCTTGTTCTTGTTCTCCTGCTTTCACTTTTTCTTCAACTTGACTCAAATTCACTATGCATGCCGCACCAGCATCACATCACAATCACAATGATAAGTTGTTGCTTTGGTGGTTTTTGAGTTCACTTTCACTCACTCACTGAGAGAAAGCTCGAGCAATTCAACAACTTATCCTGTAAACACAACACAAAACTGGCACAAGAAGAAAACACAATTTTCTCGACTTTCCCTCTTTTTTTCTTTCTTGTTCCTTTTTTATTTTATGTTTTTCTCCTTGCTTTACCTAAACCCCGTCAAAAAGAAAGAAACAAACAAATTGGATCAGTTATTCATTCGTACGTATTTACATAATATGGACCCATTATTATTATTATTATTATTATTATTTTAAACTCTGGACATCTCAATGGAATCGTGTATTACTAATTTATGAGTTTTTGTACGGTTTTTATCTTTCTTTGCCCATCCAACCAACTTCTTTTACGGGTTTATTACTCGTTGAGACGAGATATGAGATGCTATTTACAGGAAATGACATGCTTGTATATTATGCATTCCTTCATATAATAGTGCAGTGTTGATTTGTGAGAAGAGAAAATATATACATGGAGGAATGCAAACAAACAATGTTAAACAATGTTAAGGAACTAATCAATCTAAAAATCTATAATACAAGGAGAAAAAGAAGAATTTTAACATTGCAAGCAAGTGCGTCGACATTTCGAAGTGTTGCATTTTGGATTAAGTTCAAAAGCTTGATACAGAAATGCCATGTGGGTGAAAATGCTGTTAAGATAAGCTAAACGACAAGAGCTTATTTACACATATCAAGATGCACAAGAACTGTCAAAACAATGATTTTTGTGATTGAAAACAGTCTGAAAAAAGTGAAATGGATGATGGATTTGGTCTCAAAACTCAACAAATCATGGCACGGCTTATGTATATCGTGATTTACTCAAGTTACCCCAAATTTAGAAGATGTGGATAAATGTGTGACACAGTTCAGTTGAGTCAGAGACGGAATATTAAGGAATTTACTTGTTGCTTATAATAATATGGGTGGAGAGAGAAAGTTCTCGAAATTTCGAAATTGACGGAAGGGATGATAATACAGGATACAAATAAAATAAGCAAAATCCATTCGCTTTACTCTACTTCCGATGTCTGTCTGTCTGTCTGCCTATCTGCGAAGACAAAAAATGTGTTGAGACAGAATAATACATACATATGTCGTCAACCAACATCTTGTGTGTATGTATGACCTTGTTTTTGGTCATACCGTTTTTTCTTTCCTATAACAATTCTTTCTTTGGATGATGCGATATAGTATTCCTTCCTTTCTTCCTTCCTATTCTGTTCAGTTCTATGTACATATGACAGTCAACTGCAGACAAGAGCTTGCGGATTGGATTGGATGAATCCAATTTGATTTATAGTAGTGTTGAATTGGTCCAATTCGTCCGTTCATCTTTGTCTTTGACTGATTCTTGTTGTGTGGTGTGGCGATGCACAATTTGACATTGTCGAATGGAATGGAATTAAGCTGATGTGTAGCTGAATGAAGGAAAGTCTATCAACTCAACTTTCTTTTCTATTGTGTCATCATTGCACGAGTGGGTGAAAATAAACTTGTTCCTTTTGTAATTGTGGGTGGAATGGGGTGTCTTGATAGAGTAAAAGATCGACTGGACTGTGACATAATGTGTGACATATATTGTCTTATACTTTTGGCCGAGATTGACGAAATTTCTCATCCAAAGGAAAACGACAAGTTTGTTTGAAGCAAAGGCCAGGGTTGGGTGGGTTGGTGCAGATGAGATGATGAGATTCCTTTGGTTTGCTTTACTGATCAATAATGTTAAAAGACGAACAAGTTGTGTTGTTTGATGACTTTACTTGGTCGTCTGCACTACTCCAGCTAATTCATCAGCAAGCAGAAGAAGAAGAAAATGCTTTGGAATGATTTTTTTGAAAACTTTGTCGTCCTTCAACTGCGTGGTGGTAGGAAAGCCAAGTGTTTTCTTGTTCTTTGTTCTCAAACTTGAACAATCCGTCGTCGTCGCTTTTTTTTATCCTTTATTTTATTTTTACACGTCAGGAGCACAAACAACAACAACAATCTTTCCATCCAAAAAAGTGAAGATGATGAGAGAAACTTGCTTACTTAACTTTACTACTACTTTAATTACAATGGGTGTTGTAATTAAAAAAAAAAGAATGGGTTCACTACATAGTGTGTAGAACAGAATAAGAAGGGGTTAACTTTTTGGAAATGCGTATTTTGGCAGGATTTACATTTTGCGAATCGTAGAGATAGTGCCATGGAACGTTTGATGAGATTGTTTTCACACTATTCCACACTATTTTAGTATATGTCTTATAATTTAGTGTGCCTGATTGGAATAATTGGAGTGAGAGGAGGACATTTATTTTGATGTGTGTAAAATTACTTAATTGGCTGGCTGGCTGCGTGGTGTTGATTTGAATGGTCATAATTAAATGACGCTCTGTTCGTTCGGTACACACGTTCCTTTGCAGTTTTGCACATCCATAATCTCAGAATGTGTCAGACTGAATTGTGTGAAATGCAAAAGTTCAGGATTGGATTGGGCATGTGACATTTGAAAATGAATGTCACCTCAATAGCTAAAGATGCATATTAAGGTGTGTACGGGCTTGACTTTTAATAAGCAGGCGGCACATTACGCAGATAAAAAGTATGTATTTGTATGTATGTAGGAGTTGAATTATAATTTCCAGAAGGAAGAAGAATATACTTATTATTACACCTGTGTCTTGTCTCCCTTCATTCAGTCATTCATTCCGTACATTATTTTATACAGACACTTTTGAGGTGTGCCCGCAAGCAGGTAAATAAATAAATGTGACAGACAGTGGTGACAAGTAGGTAAAAAGCAAATAAAGAGGGAAGAGGTCTCTAAGTAAATCTAATTGTCACACAAACACATAAATAAATAAATAAAGTCATTGTGACCAAGCACAAAAGTCATAATAATTCAATTAACCTTCTCTTCTTCTTCTACGTGAATATTCTGTATCTAAGAAGAAGGTGACAAAATATATAATTTGTCACATGATGAGTGTAACTAAGTCTGAATTGTATGTACATAATTTCCAATTAATTATGCGTAGCTTTATTATTATTGTGTGAATTAATGATATTCAATTCAGTAATAATAATGAGAACAGAACACTACTTACTAATCAATGTGTAAATGGTACTATTTGCTTGCTTTGTTTGTTTGAAATCAAGAACTATGAAATAATAATATTATGGAGTTTATGAGATGTCTAAATTTCTGGAAAAGCAGCCGCCTCATTAATAATGAAACCTAACCAAACTAATAAACCACAAAACTTTGGTTGGTGAAAGTGGGGGAAACAATTAGATTGTGTAAATTGTTGATTCATCCATTCATGTTAGGTTGATGATCATGTTGGAAGTTTGGTTGTTTTAGGAGGACGACAACAACACGGGTCATTAGATATCCTTGAAGTTGTAATTAAATCCTATTTAAGTTTTGGTTTGTGGTTGGTTTGGTGAGACTCAACCAAGGAAGGAAAGATCATCATTATCATTATTATCACTTTACTTTGGTACGAGGATAAAGTTGGTTACATAGGTTATTTAGTTGGTTAGGTTGCATTTACCGATGTTTATGCTTTTTTGGAGAATTGTAAAATAGTTTTAGTTGCACGTGGTGGCGCCAAATTTCTAAATAATTGCGAATTGTTTGTGAGTTAAATAAAAGGGCTCATAGAAGAAGAGGTGGTGAAGTTTTGATCTTTGACTAGTTGCATCTTCATAAGGTGATATTGTTGTTTAAGGGATGCCAACCACATTGGATAAGGGTGGAGTGGATACATTTAATGTAGGTATGACATACTGCCCTATATCCGGAACGTAACGTATTAAAATAGTGTTTTCTATAGTGGTCATGACAACCAGGGACATGTAATTGTAAAGGTAGCATTTTCTCAAATAAGATAAGTATAAAGAGTAAGAAGTTTCATTTAGCCCCTGATTAATAACTTGATAATGTGTGACAAACTGGGAGGTCAATTCTACCTACCTCATCTCATTAAGGAGCCTCTTCGTAATTAAATTACATTTTAAATTTGCTATTTTTATTCGGTTACCTTACAGGGTGGATGATATGATGAAGGAGGATTTTGAGTCGGAGTTATTAAAATGAGACGATATCCGGTTGATTTTCGGTGGCAGTCTCACTTTGCACTTATCTTTCTTATTGCTTGCTATATAATAGGGAGGAGATGAGATGGAAGTTGGAGGTGGTTTGTTACCTCGGGGTCATAGTCCGTACTTTCTTATGTTATTTATGAATGATGATGATTATTCAATCTTATCCTAAACTTTTATGACTTTTGTGCAGCAGATGGGTTAAAAAACCATCCGAGGAGGCCGTTACATTCCTTTCTCATTGTTAATATTTAGTTATAGAGATGGTTGCATAACGTGGAGGTGGTAGAATTCATGATATCGCCATGCGGACCAACCACGAGAGAACTTCACTTCACTGTTTATTATTAAAAGTATTCACTTATGTATGATTCACTTCACTTGTTCTTCCTCCTCCGCAGGTGTGCATATAGGAAATTATGCTCAAAATGTTGCTATACTGACCTCTGACCTCATGAATCAAGTGATTCCTGCCAATTCACGGACAAATGTTCTCACACCGGTTTTTTGGTGGGACGGGATATATACAATTGTAAAATGAGATGAAATGGGTGAAGTGAGCGAGTGTTCGACAAACGACACACTTTGGCGACACCAACTTACAACTTGTCTGGATAATACTAACAGATTGCCAAAAAAAGTTGGACCACACCACAGACAAGCTGAAAGGACAAGCTCTTGCTTTTGTACGCGACCACGACTACCCACCTCCTTCAATAAGAGATTGGTGGTGGTGGGATATGAAATGCATTTAATATTGAATTGACTGCCACTCTCTTGTTTAATTTGCGGGGATGATGATGATTTTAATTTTGGGAGGAAAGGAATATCTGTAAAGGTGGTTGCTTTGCTTATTCTGGTCTGGTGGTGTGTGTCTGGCTCCTTTTACTCGTATTTTCAATATATATTGGAGCAGCAGAGTTAAAAAGTGACAGATTTACGACCACCGGACGCCTTTTATAATATTGTGCATGAAAACGTATGAAAAACCGTAGTAGTAGCTATCTTCTGTGGTTATGGTGATGATAATAGTAATAATGTGTGTCTAATCCACAGACACCTCTATTTTTTGATGATGAAAAACAAGCACCGCACGCAGATATATTATTATTAGAAGATTGAAGAACTCACAGAAGTGATAATCCTTTCTTGCGTTGTTAATTCACCATGTATGTAACAATGCAAAATGCAAGTTAAGAAACTGTTAATATTTTTGCCGACTTGATTTGCTTGCAAAAACCGAAAATTTGCAATAAAGAGAGAGGAAAAGAGTATGTAGATATCGCAGTGTGTTTTGTGTGTGGCAGTGAAAGAGACAGTTTGACTTGACTTGTGTGTGTAACACAATCACACAATAAAAGACTGGTGGAGCAGGTGGGGCAATTGTTATAATTTTGTAAAACTAACTTGTGTTACTCATTTATTATGATTTTAGGAAGGAAATCGAAATGTATGTATGTGCATATACACCTGGACAGGGAAGAATATGAGTGGATTGTGTGTTGGAGAGACGCTGAATGAATGACTTGACTCTTCTCCAATGATGAGAGAAGAAGATGTGGTGGAAGCTGTTGGATAACTAAACTGGGTCTCTTTTTGACTCCAACCAACCCACTCCACTTCTACTTCTTCTTTTGCACAAACTCTGCAAGGAAGGAATTGCAAACTATGGGAGAGAGTGGGACTCTGCAATGTCCCTGTTGTATTGGATGGATGGATGGCAGGCTTATGTATTGGGTTTTAGTTGATCACTTGGATTGTCCTCTTCAGTTTCATCCCCTGAGGAAGGAAGGAAGGGGGTGATAAGGATAAAAATGCTATTTCAGAGTTCACAAACACAACTGTTTATGGAAAGGAAGAAAAGCTGCATTCATCATTATTATTTCCTATTTCATATATACTAATATAAGAAGAAGGGGGTGCTGCTTATTTAAAATCACTTCCGTTCTGTTCACACGTCCTGCTGGTTTCTTCAAGTAGAAGATACTCTTCCTCCTCATCCTTCCATCCATCTCTGCATGCTCTATGGTTGCATTCACTCATTCATTCATGACAAGAACACCAGCCGACAGAACAGAACAAACTTTTCAGGACAAGCAAACAAACAGAGGAGCTAAAGTAAAACTTGGTCTAATAACAATATTAATAATAATCCTGTTGAACTTCTTGCTTTCCTCGTCAATTTGGCTAATTTGACGACCACGCACGCACACTTTACACATCTATGAACATATCATCATAACATATTATTTAAGGCTTGTTTAGCAATGCCCAGCTCATCTCATACAGTTCAAAATCATTCATAACGTATGGTTTTCTTGCTTTGTTTTATTTTATGTTTGGTTAGGAATTCTTAATAAAAATGTAAATGTAGGTGTGGGTGGGTATGGTGGGTGAGACAACATGAATAATATAAGTATATATAATGTGAGATTGCTATTTAATTTGATAATTTGGCTATTATTTCTCCATCCATCCGTGAAAAAGAAAGGAAGAAACTCATCTCTGAGGCAAGATGAAAGAAAAGTGTGTCAGAAATTAATCCGTTCTTTTGGTGTGTTTCTTCCCCGCAATGAATGAGCATTCTTTCTTGCATTCTTTTGTATAATAAGTAATTCCAATCTATGTATGCATGTATATAAGTTGTATACAATATAACCATCTCTCCGCAGACAATGCAGTATTCGGAATTAGAAAAATCTTTTCTTTCTTTTTGCGAAAAATGTTTCCATTTTATTTTGTATGTGTACCATCAAGAGATTCTTAGTAAGGTTTATTTATTATTTGCGATACATATTTCGTACACCTTTTGCTGCAAATACGTGGATTAGAGATTTGTAGAAAAGCTGACAAAATGAGAATTTCGTAGTGGATGAAGGTTTTTGGTGTAAATAAATAAAGCCCAGATTTATTTGTGAAAAGAGCAAATTATTGCTAATAAGTAGTTGATATTGGACTTGACAAGTATGGATTTATTCAAGCTTAAGAACCCGATGATGATGATGATGGAAGGAATTAAATTAATAATACGGAATTAATTAATTCTTCTTCTTCTCTCTAAGTCAGATCGGAGTCAGTCTATCTGTATCTTCTGTATTTCGTTTTGCATAGCCAGCCAATCATGAGCACCATGATGAGAAGAGAAAGTAGTGTAGCAGATCTTTGAATGAAAGCAAGGCAACCACATCTGATGAATTTGCATGAAAGATAAATGTCTGTGTGAAAGACATGATGACATGCATGCAGGGATACATTAGTATTCTGCCTGCCTTCTGTTCTGTTCCTTCACATCCTTGTCTGACTGAGCTGATCCATCCCAAACCAGACCACAAGGACAAGTACAAGTATTGAAGGAATTTGAAATGTTAACTAAAAACCGAAGAAGAAGAAACCGATGATGAGAGTGAGTTGGGTTGGTCAATTCAATTCAAATCGTGGTGATGGTAGATTTGATGGAGAAAGCAGAGAGTTCTGTTCGACGAGGACGAATTGAAAGTGGATTCATCGGCAAAAAGGGAAAGCTGTAGAGGGTGGGTTTGGGTTTGGTGAGAAAATGATGTAATTGGTCTTTCTATCTAAAAGACAGTAAAAGGAAAGCAGAGCTGTGATATACATATGTAGCTGACGACGCCAATTGTGGATACGTAGGCCCGTCGTTGGTTATATATTTCATTTAGCTTAAGTTTTAGAAGGGAGGAGGATGAGGAGGATGAGGAGTTCTATCTTCTTTTTGGTTGGTGTGAATTGTGGCATGTTTCAGCTGCTGGTGTTCAAGTAAAGTAAGTGACATTATTTTGTGACGACGAGATGACATTCCTTCCTATGTCAGCGTTTTCATCTTAAATCGTGCTTCAATTCAAACAGCCAAGCTCTTCTCAACCGGTAATGACTTCCAAATCCCAAACCAAACCACTCACAAACTAACCTATTCCTTCGACACGAACCAACAGCAAATCATGACTAATAAGATCTGCCTGCTGTGGAAAATAGAATAAATCAATCATGAAATTTTCTCTTTAAGTAATTAGTATTGATTTGTTACGAAATTTACAAAACGGGAGAATTTTCTTTCCATTCCATTCTATCATCGTGTCAAGTCAAGTCAAGGGATGAGGATGGAAAGACAGAGAAACGACATAACTTGCTTCCATTTTATTTTATAATCTGCCAAGTTAAACTAATTGTGAGTGAGGGAGAAAGCAAAAGCAGTGTCGTTTGGAGAAGAATTAATTCTTGTCTGTTTGCATGGATGGATTCGCTCGTTCTTTGTTTTTATTGATGACTGCGCTTCAAACTTTGAGAAGTTGGATAAATTAAAGTTGTCCTTTACAATTCCACAAATAGGCACAATAATAATTTTAATTGGCAATTCATTTATTTACTCAAATAATCGGAATTATTATTTTCTTGGGTAAAAGAAAATAAATTGCTGCATAGAGAAATAGGTGGATGAGTGAAAGCGTTTGTCTGATGATGATGGTTGATGGGAGAGGAGAAAATTGTGCACGTACGTACGTGAATTTATTGTGGATTGGTTTGGTTTGGTTGGTGTGGAATGGATAGACGGGTATTTGTGTAATCCATGAAAGAATCAAATCAAGTTGCCCGTTGCCCTGTCCTGTCGGGTACTGTTGTATGTGTATGTATGTCTACTTCACCAACTTATGCGTACGACAGGCTTATTTTTGTTATGTCATCATTGACACAGTCCATTTACGCAGCATTTGGCAATAATGGAACAGACCAGACCAGACCAGACCACTCTACTCTAGAAATAATCCGGTACGGTGGGCATTTGTTTGGTCCGGGTAAAGGCTACACGTACCCGGTCCGGGCATCACATCATCGTCATCCGGGTTTGGAAAAGTAAATTAATGCTTGTTCAAATAGATTAGCCAGGATTTGGAAAAACAAAGTGCATTAATCATCACTTCACTGCCATATATCAAATCAACGCACACACATGCAGACATACATGCGGAATGGATTATAAGAATCAATTTAATTCACGCGTTTTATTTTGAATCTCAGACGATTTGTAGTAGTTGAAGTGGAGTGGAGAAAGTACATACTAATAAAGAAAGGTAATGGCAAATAATAAGAGGCAAGTTGAGAATGTGAAGATGATGCAAGTTTAAATAGTTTAAACTTATATACATAATGTGATAGTTATGTGATGATGATGATCGTCATGAAATGTGAAGTTCGTCGTCATATCGTCATCGTACATGATACACTTTGAATAAGAAATGAGACAGAATGATCCAGGCAAGGCCAGGAAAGAAATAATTAAATTGATTTATTATTAATTAGCATTATTTATGTATCTCTTTATTAATTGACAGTTTCATCTTATCTTATAATACATATATGGAGGATGTATGTATATGAGTGAATAATTACTTGTATAAATATATTATGGGATGATGAATGAGTTTTAAATAAGTTCATCCGGGTTTGAATTCGGAAGTGTCTCGCCGGAGGGACAATAAGGAAAGGATAGGTGAAGAAATTATGAAGGTCTAAATTTGTTATTAGAGAAAGAAAGACACACAGGACACAAGGTAGGTTGTTCATTGCATGGAAATAGATCATGTTGTAATTTTTGGAAGGAAGGAAGTAAAGGAAGAGGTGGATGGATTTTGAGAATGATGAAAATGCGGATATGTAGAAATGTGAGGTGGTGGTGAGGCTTGTGTTACCTTTATTAGCAAGCATGATAAGTCAAGGTAGTACATAGATATAGATAGATAATCATGCTAATCTAATATCCATACAAGTTAAGTGGTATATAATATAATATATATATATGTATACATTATGTACTTTCACCACGATGACGGTCAAAAAGAAATTCGATGGTCGGATTTTTTAAATTCTCACTTATCCACCCAGCGCGCAAATCCTTTCGAAATAAGCTCTGTTGGATTGCTAATAGGATTGATTGATTGACACGCATATATTTAAAAAAATGATAAAGATTGTCGTCGTAATAATAAGTGTGGTCCCACAGCGTGAGTTGAGATTGTTGTAATGCCAAAACCAACCAAACATGTAAATTAAGGGACAACATTTGGAAAGATTTACTTCAGTCAAGGCATCCCGTAGTGAAAATGGATTTGATTTATTATTGAGGTGAATTGTTGAATGGGGTATAGTAACAATAATAGATATGTGCAATATTGGATTTAACAGTCGCGTTATGTTATATTCAACCACAGATATTTGAAGAAGATAAGGAAGATGAAAGGTAAGGTTGGATTCAATTAGAGAATAGAATGATGTGATTTTAGTGGGACTTCCCCCCGATTTTATTCCAGACCAAAGCCTTCCGCATTTGAAATGGCAATGATCAGTTTTTTTTTGAGGATTTCTTTGCTTGGATACTCGGGTAGGATCAATTGATTAAAACAGGTGTGCGCTTCAGGAAGGTTTTCTTCGCGGTCTCTCATCCTCGATATCTATATAATATGACGTAACATGACATAACAGATTTAAGTGGACAATTTGTGGAAAAAGTGGAGTGATGATGATGACGAACTTGTCGCCTTTCTGTCCTTTGGGTCAAAGTTTGTGTTGGGTCGTCGTCGGGGGAAGGAAAAGAGTTTAGTTTGTATTGTAGATTGGAGACAAATTTTGGGTTCTCCACCAAGAAGGAGAATAAAGGAAGGAAAGGAGAAAGTTAAAGTTTTGTGTGTGATATTGGACACAAATTGAAGGATTGGAGAGGAGGGACATGTGTGGTTCAATTCGGTGGAGAAAGTCATCATCATCATCTCTTTCTTCTTGTGAGGGTGGTAGTGGTGATGGTGGTGTGTGTTGCATGAAATGTAATAAGGGTTCAGTTCATGGGTGGATGAAGTACCACCATCACCACTTTTTGAGGAGGGTTTAAAAACATATGAATGTCCTTCTTTTTCTTACCTTCATGTTCATTTCTCCCATTCCACCAACAGGGATGCGATCACTGCCGGTTGTGAAGAGGAGAAACTTTTTCTGCAGTTCGAGTGGCAATGATATCAATACGGACCAGAAATCTCTACATAAGGAAAAAAGGAAGGAAGAAAGAAGAATTCAATAGAAGAAGAAGTCAAATATCCTTCATCCTCTTCTCGTGCATTCATTTCATTCATCCTGTTCGGATTATTCACACACCCTGCCTTGCTTTATCAGCTCAGCTTCACTTTCTAATAACACCTCAACCAAAAGTAACAAATAAGTGGGCAACTACTCGGAAGACAAGACATCCACACGGGACACGTACAGGAGAGGAGGATGGAGAAGGAGAGAGGAGTTGAGTTGGAATGAATGGATGAATGTTGGAGTTGGTCGTCCATTCAAAAAGAAAGAGAGAAGAGGAGAAGGTGTCTCATCATGCAGATAAATTCGGATAACATGCAACAAGATTCCCTCAAAATGAAATGAAAATAAAATAGAACAACCTACAAAATCTCATCTGCAAACACTTTCACTCTTAGTTTACTACTATTATTATGATTATTGTTATTATTTCTTGCACGCAAGAAGACAGTATTCAATTAATACATGAATTATTATTTAAGAACTTACTGAATGATTCGGTCGTCCGGTCGATACTCATCATATTCTGTGACTTTCCTTAGCTCGTGTAAATCCAGAGTGGGTGAACCACACACAAGCATTTCGACTTCTTCTGGGCGCAGCATCTACATATATTACGGTAGAGTAAAGAACATTACTGCTATGTATGTATTGTATCACATAACTGTGTAACACAGTGCGTTCAATTTAAAGACATTAAAATTTCAAAAGCTTAATTGCCTCGTATATGTATTCTTCTTGTAGTAAAGTAAGCAAACATTAAATGCACACGACTTAATTTCACTTTAACTTTCTCCAACGCAAACGAAACCAAAATGATTATTAAATGATAAGATTAGATAAATATAGATAAGCACTCGGGCTGCATATATGTGGAATAATTTATAGTCAAAATCACTCAAAGGAAAGCAGCATATTATACTTTTGTTCCAGAAATCTTAAGGAAAGCGGTTAGTGTGCTTTGAACCCACTTTCTTTACTTTATGCCCACAAATTATATATTATTATTATGAACCTACTGGAATGAAATGAGCATTTATTGTGCAAAGGCACGGCGCCATGACCAGACAAGATCGAAAGGAGGGTTTTTTTGAAGGGCTCTCTTTCTTTTAAACTATTATTTTACCCACACTTTCACCACCACCACCACCACCACTTTCTCTCCTCTTAGAACAATATGCAAAATAGTCTTTTGTAATTTTTGAAACTTTCTCTCTAATACATGGCGCAGGTGGTGGTGGTGGTGGTGTAGGTTAGGTGGTAAAGGAAGGAGGTTTGCTTTAGTTCTGTTCTGAGACAACAGTTGACAGTACTCATTGACTCGAAGTCAACTCGACTCAAGGAGGATTTGGAATCTGAGTTGTTTGCTCAGTCAACACTCCAAAAGTTTTGGTACCATTGAGAAGAGATAAGTTTAAACAAAAGTGAGAGAAAAGGTTTTAGAGGAGAGAGAATTGTACACACATGGAGAGGAGAAAGTGGAGGAGAAAGTCGAGAGAAAGTGAAGAAAGATAACTCACGATCAATGCATTGGACGCCGTGACGGAGTGGAATCCCAAATAGAATGCACGAAACTGAGCATAAATTGCAGTGTTGAGAACCCAATCCAGATAAAGGCGGACATATTCTTCCCGATTTTCATTAGACACGGGAATGTGCTCCCCGTTCTCTTTCAGATTGTAGGTCATGATTCGGTCATATTCTTGTAATGAGGCCTGCAATATAGATAACATAAAATAAGGGAGATGAATTATGAGGGAGGAAGAGATAGCTAGGACGTGGGAGGGCAAAATGCAAGATATGACGCCCACTCCTCCTCCGCAATAATAATAATTACATTCTATTACTATTATTATTATTAACATTGAGAATAAAAAACTTAGTTATCAGTCATGTTTATTCATGTATTCCTTATTCTGATGATGTGATAAATGTGAGAATTCTTTGGGGAGAAAGCAGAGAATGGAAGCATCACTTGTTTGGCTTATTTCGTTGTGTCGCTAGAGACGAAGACTTTCTCTCTTTCTTTTTCTGACCCAAGTAATACTGCTTTTGGTGAGGGTAAGAGTGGATGGAACAAGTTGTTGCCGTTTGTCAGCCAAGCCAAACCACAGGAGAGAAAGAGAAAAAAGAAAGCCATACCTCTCTCCCGTCCCCGAACCGATTTTCGTTTTTTTTTATCATGCGGGTTTCTTTCTCACCTGAAAGCTTAGTCCCATGTCCTCTTCCACACTGCCCTCATATTTTAAGAGTTCCTTGAGACCGTGAGCAACATCCTGAAAGAGAATCAAATCGTAATATAATATAATAATAATAAATGATATCCCTTCAATCCTGCAGCGTAAAAAATAAATCTCGTCATCTCATCTATCCTCCGACATCCCAGCACTGCTTTCACTTTTGCTTTCACTTTCTTTTTTTTCAAGTCTCAAGTGTGTCTCAATTTGATCCTGTATGATTGATTTTGCTGTCAACACTCCATATGTCTTTCTGTCTTACTGGGATTACAACTTTGTTTAATTTATATCCACCCACTAACTCATCTCGTTTCATCCTTACAAAAACTTGGTTACCTTACCGCTAAGATAAACAAAGTTTTTAGTTTTAAAGAGTATTCTTTCAGGTTTCTTTGTCCTTGTTATAAAACTTTCCTTGGTGTTTCTCATCTTCTTGTCCAATGCATGTATGTATATAAGTGTGGACGTGCAGTGTTGAGTCTGACCAAGTTTTGTAACCTCTCTTTGGGATTTGAGTTGAGGTAAAACGTAAATCAAATTTGAATGAATTTTAAAGCATTGTAAACTAGAACATGAACATCCCTTCCTTCTCTCAAAGGACTGTTATTGTTTCATGTGCTTTTGTCCCGAATTTTCTCACCATGTATAAAATAGAGGGAAAGAAGGGTTATATAAGAGAAAGTGGTGGTGGTGGTGGTGGTCCCCCTCTTCTCCTGTAGTCCTGTTGAAATGCTGAATAGCATTGTGTAATGCTGCCTTGAACATGAACATGGTGACTATGACTTTACTTTGACTCAAGTGAACTGAAGGGATTAAAAAAGAAGAAGAGCAAGAGCAGCTTTGTCTCATGAAAGTGTCAAATAAGTGTAAAACGGGCAGTTAATGGTGTTTAATACGATCATCAGTATTGCAGGCTCACAAGTCCAGTCTCTAGTGTTCCTGTCAGCATGCAATGTAACAAGCAAGTTCGCAGTACAGTAATTAATGGGGAAGAATGAATGACAATGACATTGTCCATGTGTGGGTGTGTGCGTCACAGTATCGGTACGATTGGCTTAATTTTGATTTGATGAAAAAAAAGCAATAGGATGACGATGATGATGACAATAATCACATAATAATGCTATAGAAGGACCTGTAAAACTGATTGGAGAACTTGAAAAATGTGGGTGACAGAGAGAGAGAGAAAGTTGAAAATAATACCGGCATGATCTCTGCGAGGTCATCAATACTGGGATCCTTGGTGACTCCGACAGCGGCAGAGTCAAGTGGAGGAACGACGGGTGGAGAGAGTAACTTCCGATAGCAAATAGAAGGGAAGTGCAGGTCCAGGATGATTGAATTGTATACGGCCAGACCCATCAGCACACCTACATATACATACAAAGAAAGTGAACCAAATAGAAAAAAAGGCATTCATTTCATGCTACGTGTTCTATTAGTTAGTTGCAAAGTGGTGAAGATTCTTTTAACTGCTTTGATACATGAAGAGAGAAAGTAGAGTAAAGTGGGTGAAAGTTTCCTAATGTTTGTTGCATGTGTGTGGAGTGTGGACCTCGCCCAAAGAAATCAATGCTTGTTGAGTTAGTTAAGTTAATCAACACAGTTTCCTCCTCTTCTTCTTCTATCTCTTGCTTTCTCTTTCCAGAGCAATTAGGGTCTCTCTGAGGAGGGGGAGGATGAGAAAGTGAAGGAGGAAAGTAACTAATAACTCTCTCATGTCTAGTTATACTTTCACCTTAAAAATTACTCCCTGTGGCGTCGCAATTAGGGGGAAAGTTGGTCTCATTTTTTACAAGAGGGTTGCTCATTCATTGTTCTTGAAAAGTAGTGAGTGAGTGAAATGTTCTTGTTGAGAATAGAGAACTCCTTGAAGGAATATGGGTGTGGGTAGGGTGGAGAAACAGGGAGAAAAATAAAGTGGTGGTGGTGATGGTGGTGATGAATCCACTTTTCACTTTCACAGGGAAATCAGACCAGAGTGAGAGGAGGTAGAGTGAATGTGATTACCTATGAGATTGTATTCCCTCAGACTTCCTTGTTGAGCCAGACTGAACCAGTAGCATCGAGAGTTTGGGTAGTAGACAAACATACCATATTCGGGCTGCAAAAATAAATAAATACATTCTATATTCTTTTTTATTTTGCTCCAAATTCGTATTCCAGTCCAGTCCAGTAGCGATACCACACCACAATTTTATGGGATTTCCTGTGCAAATAAGTAACGTAGCCTCTCTAGATATATATTTGTATTATGGTGATTTTGGCACCATTTACACCATAATAATAGTTAGTATAGTCAATCGTTGTGTGGTCCACTCGATCTGACTGAGACTCTCTCTTTTTACAGCTTCTTCTTTATACTCGAGAGGATGGAGGAAATAAATAAAGCGACTTAAATAAACAACATCCACCATATTTTGCAGAGTTGGAGAAAGTCGAGAGGGATGGATGGAGAATCTCAAATTGTATTTGTGGATCTCAAACTCTACCACTTCATTCTTCCTCTTCTCTCTTTTTCTTCAATAGGAAGATAAGATAAGATAAGATAAGAGTCAATAAGATGGACTTTTATTGAGGACATCATCATCATCATGCATTGCTTGCTTGGTTACGGTTGTTTGTCCATACCACTGATCAGAATATTCTGGATGCGCGATTTTTTTAGCATGCAATTTTGTGTATGTGTGCAGATTAGTGCAAAAAAAGAAGAAGAATATATCTATTGAAATGAGAAGATTTAGCACTTGTGTGGTATCATATCATCCCTCCCTATTCCATTGAATTGCATACATAAGAAATCCAACCGAGTCCACCCACCTGAAAAATGTCCCTTATGAGAAGTAGGAACCATTCCTTGGTAAGTCCACCCATGTCCAAGCCTGGCTCACCAACAAAGGAAACTCGCAATTTCTTCTTGAGATCTTTCTGCTTTGAGGCAATCTACACAAAAAAAGAAGAAAGAAGATTTATTTTTTGGAATTGAATTGACCAGACCCAATCGGACCATTCATTTTTTAACAAGATTATTATTTATATTATATAAAAAATAAGGTATCCATCTTTTAAGATGTGCAAGTAATTACTTACTTCTTTGAGGGAATCAGCCACCAAATAATTGCGTCTGACATTAATGTTGAGAAAGAATATGTCAATTTGCGGAGTTTGATGACGTGCAACTTTTGCAACGAGGGATCTTCTCGCGACTAAAATCATTTGATGTTCTGCATCCTGGAAGAAAAGGTCATATTTTTTTGCAGGGTTAATAAAAATTCGCAAGAGTAATAATTTTGGGAATTTGTTACGTTACCTTTGTGAGAATGATGCGTTTTGCAACAATGGAGAGCATGAAGGGATACTGACAATATGAGAATTGCCCGGGTCTTTCTGGACTCTGCCATCGCCAATATTCCTGCATCAGGTCGACATGGTCCAATGCACTGTTGTAGAATTCAGAGTAGTGGAGAAGTGCGGGTTGGCAACCATTGTTGGCGGCGTCTATTTTATTGGAGAAGGAAATACGATTAACCTAACTGGCAAAGCAAAGCAAGGGAAAGCATATAAGCATTTTGTCCAAACCAAACCACAAACACAAACCGATCTGACCAGACCAAATGCTTTCTCTGTTTGCAAATTCCAGTTTGGATTTTTGGTCATCCTTTTATTTGTGTTACTTCCTCTGGCATTCTGTCTGTGGTAAAATGTATATATAGAGCAGATGTGTGCGTAACACAACAACCTGTCACCATGCATAATTGTTTGGGGTGTGAGATGTGACGTTATTGTTCCACTATGTACAGATACATACTATACCGACTACATATCACACTCTATTTCTGTCCATGTCACTGTTGAGAGAGAGAGAGAGGTGTGTTGTGTTAAAACACAGGATTGGTTTCAAAGGGTAATTGAGTTATTTCCATAAAACAAAGGGGATATAGACCGGTATTTGTTAAGTGGACGATTGTGGTGGTGGTTGTGGTGGAACGGAGAGATGATGTCCACACCACAACCAAAGAGAAAGTCATCTTGCTTCCTGTCCAGGATCTTGTCACTTTCAAGGGAATGAGGAATGACAGGACAGAGGAGATAACTGACTTGTCCACTTACTTATCTGAACTGTACTTATTGTATATGTACAGTGTATATGTCCGAAAAGCAGATGCCAATAATAATAAGTGACACGATATGCACCCACTCAATTCGATTCCACTCCACTCCACACATTCATTCAACCAGACCAGAGAGAACTACAGACAGATCATTCAACTACACGGATGACCGCAACAAAGTATGTGGTGATATCATCATGATGATGGCTCTGAGTGGAGAGTGGAGTGGAATGGAATGTGGTCAGTATATTGGTTGTCAGGAAACAGGGTCCCTTTGACCCATAAAAGTCAAGAAAGTTGTGATGGAAACTTTGAAGTATGTGTACAAGTCCAGTCCAGTATAGATAGATCGTCATGTGTGTAGTGTCATACCCCCTGCTTGACCAGAAAACACATCAAAAAGCTGGTTGGTTGGGTGACTGATCAGATTTGAAAGTTGAGTGCAGCATAACGGAATTGAACTCAACAGAATTTTGAAATTTCTTCCGCAAAGCTAAAAACTAAAGTGTTGTCCAGTCCAATTCCATGAACTCAACCAGACGGAATCATTCTCATATCATCATCATCGTCAATACTTGAGGTGAGGGGCAAAGTTGGTAGTTGAAGAAGAATTGATGTTGTTGTTGAAACTTTCTGAAGAAAACCATTAATTTGTCTTCTTGTCATTATCAGGAAAGGAAAGCCTACTCTACTCCTCGACCACAGCACAAGTTTGGATTGTAAAACAGTAAAATAAAAGCTGAACAGAACCGAACAAACCATACAAAACACGACCAAACTATTGGGTTGGCTTCATTGCAATTTGAGTGGAGGAGGTGGTGGCAATATAAGTCAGTGTGGGTTGTTCTCTTCACTTTTGTACAACAAACAAACAACTTTCTGGTTAATCCCGAGTCACCCTTTTCTTTGCTTTGCTTTCTTCTTACTTTCGCCAACCAACCACATCATCAAATGATCCAAAAAAAGTATGTATGTATGTCTCACTCAACTCAAAAAGTTGGTTAGAATCAACAGAACAGGAAACAAGGAAGCAATGTCACCCACATTTCTTCTCTCTTCCTCCTCTTCTTCCTTATATTTCTGCACATACATGGCCAATTCTAGACGAAGAAAGTCTTAAATTGACGGGTGAAGTGGGGATTTTGTATCAAAGGTGTGACAGACAGACGGACAGGTGTGAAAAGAGCATGTATGCAACAGTAAATTGGGATACGAGGAAGTAGTGGATTCCATTTGTCACCTGTCTGTCTATTGTCAGTCGGTGTCGTCGTGCTGCATCCAATTCCAAGTAAACCAATTGCAAGAGCGTGATCCTTATTTGACGCAGGTTGATTTTATTACAACAGCTTATTTATTCTGCTGCTTACTTTACTTGGTTTGGTATATATAGATTGACTGCGTAATCCTGCTTTGCTGTCCATTCTGATCTGAAGATTGTTGGATTGTATATTATGCAAGCAATTATAATTCGATATGCACGGTTTGGTGGAGTTATGGTTGTGTGGTTGGTGATGATGCAATTGGAAAGATGTAGTAGAGAAATAGTAAACATAGAATTTCATCAAAACCAAAGCAAACCAAGCCATGCAAACTAGAGCCATTATGATTGTTCTGTTCTGAAATCGTGGAGAAATCATATTACATTGGGTTGGTCACATCATCATAATAAAGGTGCAGGATTGAATATCAGGTTTCAGTCTTGTATTCCCTCGTCACCTCCTCACCCTCTCGTTCTTATTAGAGAGAGAGAGAGAGATGTAATGTATGTATGTCCTTATTTATAATTGGATTATATATACCTTGCCGAACTGTAATGCTCAAATTACTCGTAGTCTTCTTATGTGGATGTGATTTAGCAAATTGATTGTTGAAAGGAAGAAGGTGAATTCCCATCTGAGAGAGTGAGTAGGAAATCCAACAGCATTAATCATAATTTGGAGCTAAGTGGATACCTGTGTGCTTTTTGGCAGGATCTCTAATGAAATCAGGTGTGCTTTTACGGAAAGGTTAAATTGTTATTATTGGGGGGTCGACAAAGTGAAAATAAATGGGCTCAGAGTACATTGTGTCATATTTGGATTGTCGTCATCCTAATTTCTCTCCTCTGCTTTTCCCTGCTAATGCTTTCACCGAGATGCGATTTATGTCCTTCATGGTTGGAAAGTATAAGGTTGACAAAAAAGCCGTGATTTCAAAAAGAAATAAAAAAAACACCGTGTTAATGATGGATTTGAAATAGCGAGCTTTCTCTTGAGAAGAGAAAGTTGGTGATGGTGATGATAAGTAATTGAGAAGATGGAGAGAGAAAGCGAAGTAAGAAAAGAACAAGAAAAGAGAAAGCCTACTGATTTAGTGATGTCTAAAGCAAACAAGTGATGGTGCACACTCACATCACATCATCACATCGCAATAAGAAAGCCTCTTGCATTGTACATTGAAATGAAAGTAAGTATAAGTGTTGTTGAATTACTTATTAGCGCTAAAACCCTTGCTGCAGCTGGGATCCACCACTTGGACTTGGATAAGGGAGGCAGGCTTCTGTCCGCTGGAGGAAATTGGCGAATTGTCACGAATTGAGTCATTTGTCGGACCAACATGCGAAGTCGGCTTACTTCTAGCCTGCAAAGATAAATCACGATAGGTACTTAAAAGTTTGCAAATTATGTTCATTAGCGAAATTAATGATGCGGTAGCTAGTGCAAATTCGCACATACACATGGCGTCATTGCATTATGCAGATGCGTCATTTGGAGATTCTGTATAATTTTGTGGTATAATAACTCACATACGAAACCAGTGGACGAGTACTTGATGATCTGGATTGGGCAGAGAAGTGACGTGACGCAGAACGTGGGCCAGAACGGTGTAGGAGGATTGAGCAGCAAAAATTGGATTTTGAAGAATTATAAATAAAGCTCTGACCTTATCTTGCACATATAATCTGCAATAATAATAACACACAAAAGTACACGCAATGAAGGCATAGTTAGTTAGGTGACAAATTGTCACTGACAATCCGCAATTGATGAAAAGCAATCCAAATAATCAGAAGAATTGGGGATTAAGCCTATCAAAACTTGTTGACTTTAGGATTGACTTAGAAAGCAATTTATTTATGCATGATACATAATAACACATTATTATTACGTGTATGCATGTATAATAAATCTGGCTTTCTCTAACTTTCTCCACGTGACTAATGCATGTATAATATTTATACAAGTATAAATTGAAATGGTCTGATATTGATTCATTTAGGTATGCATTATGCAAATGAATCTGCAGTTTGTAAGTATTGTTTTTGACAAAGTTTTAAGTCTGTGAGTGACTGCGAATTGATAATTGGGAATAGAGAAAAGAGAAAGGGAGAAAGAATTGAAAATAATAATTCAAGTTTTGTTTAGCTTTTTCTTTTTTCTACAATGTGGATAAGAAAACAATTATTTTAGACATTTCAAGAAATGAAGAAATACATACGTACAAGTTCTAATCTAATAATAACTATAACTTATTACTGTTTTTTTGTAGGTGAGGTACAATCAAAAGAAAAATGTGGTCTACATCCATCCGAAAATTGAGCTTAATAAGTAATCAGATGGACAGGGAGAGATAAAAAAATGATCAAAATCAATCTACTTGCTTTCATATCATCCAATCTAAAAGCTAAAATTAATCTCTTTCTTATTTCTGTATACCTATTTATTGTCGCAAAGTCACAATTCTTGTGAAACTATAACCACACATACATTTTATTTGCTTGCTTTCTCTTTTGCGAAGAAATAAGCAAGAGGTTCAAAGTGTTTTTCGCTAATTTCTTGATGCAGGGTGTTGTGTTTGTTTGGAGTGGTGGGCTGGGAAGTATGAAAAGAAGAAGAAGCAACCCAACCCAAAAGCAACCTACGGATTAAAAACTTACTTTTGTTTGTCATCCAGCAAAGCGTTCACAATTGCTTTGAGTACCGTTTTATGAACGATGGACGGCTGTAAAGAGAAGATGAAATAAATGGTGGAGAAGAAAGTGTTGCAAACCTCCTCAATTATCCTAACCCAACCCACTAATTGTCGTCTTCTTCTCTCTTTTCAAATAAGTTACCAAGAAGAAGAAGAAGAGGAAGAAAGGAAAGAGAAAGCTGAATAAAGGAACGTACCGAATTTCTAAGAGCGTCATTGACGGAATAAACCAACTCCATGTTCAATTCGGGTTCCTCCAGAAAAGCGAGATGATCATTCAAAGGATCCGTGTGTTCGGGGAGACTCATTTGCTAAAATGGAATAAATGGGCAAAATAAATGAATAAGGTTTCGTTCTTTCTTTCTCGACGCGTTTTCTTATACAATTATTTTAGGATAAGAGAGTAAGAGAATTCTTGGAAAGTTTGCGTACAAACCAAGAAACTTACTTTAAAAGTAGCACATATATTTGCATACGAATCAAAGGTCCTTGAATAAAATTGCATCAAATTACTGTAATTTCCAGTCTTGGTGGCTTGAGTTACGGCTTGCCTGGAAATACAGATATTTGGATTGGATGGATATCTTAAATTCGGTTCGGGTTTAAATTGTGGAAATTTGCAATGGAACTTAGTATGTACGGTACCGTACAACACAACTATCTGTATCATAAAAAATAACTTGCAACGCAGAAAATACTACTATTCTGTTTTCATTCTTTTTTTGTATTGCAGGATTTGCAGCATAAACTACGTACAATATTATGTAAGTGTTGTGTAAAATGAAATATTTATAAAAAAACTACGTCTCCGATTCGGGTAGAAAGTTGGTTCATTCACAATAAGGAGAAACGACGAGGTATAGGAATAATAATTAAATTATGGAAATATGAAGAAGTTGTTATGCAGGTGAGACAATTAAGGAGAAATGTTACACGAGGGGAAAAAGAGAAAGCATAATTTAATAAATAAGGTTGTTGTTGTCATTGTTGTTGTTTTTTTTAGAACTCACATGAATTCTTCTCTGCTAGTTTGTTCTTCTCCATAGTTTGATAAGAGGATATTACTATTCGTGGGATCATCACTACTGGAGCCGGAACCAAGGCGGAGAATTGCACGGTCTGATTCTACGGCGACAGGGTTATTAAGATCGTACCTGATTTCTTGGTCCTGCAACAGGTACATAAACATTGTCAAAAAGGTGGAAACAGGGAAATTTTATTTAAAGAAAATCAATTTAAAAAGATGTCCTGCAGATGCGAATATTGTAATAGATTGACAAAATTTGCATGAATTCATGTAAAATCAATCATGAATTTTGCATGGAATGTGGTTATTGGTTTTTGGCTACCTTGGCAATGGGAGGTAATGATGTACACGAAGTAGTGGAACCCGGTCTTATAAGAATGCCATGAACATCTGGCACCCCAACGCTCACACCACCCAATCGACCCACCATCAAACTCCCTATGTTGCCGGATCCATCCTGCTACAAAAGAAAGTGGAAATAGAATTCAATTTTTGAAAGTGTGAGTCATGTCACCCACAGAGTTTACATTTATTTATTGTCACCATGACAACAAAGGAAAGCAAGATAATTTAGTAATATTGCAAAAAAAGAAGTGTTACCAAAATTGGCAATCTAAGGTGTCTCAGGGGGTCGGAAGTTGGCGAGGGAAGGACCCTTATTTGTGATTCTTGATGATTATAAGTAGCCCCGCAATACGGACAGACAAGTCTTCTTCGTCCCTCTGTGTTTTTGGTGAGGGTGACGGTGACATGGCAAGAGGGGCAGGTCACACTGTCAGAACGAGATGTGTTGGGGGACCGGAGGCCGGCGGCAGTGGGACTGTCTCTTATGGCGGCGGCGTGGTGGTGGTGGTGGTCGTCGGAGTGGAGGGAGTCAGTCATGACGAGAGCGGGGCGCTGTGAGATAAGATAAGATGGGTTATCAATAATATGGTTATCACGGGAAGGTGAAGTTTGTATATACATACCAGCACGATAAGGCGAGGCAACGGAGGGAAAATGAGCTCCCAGTTCCAAGAGGAGGAGTCCATGATATTGTATGAAATTCAGTACTCCATGAATTGAAGGAGGTGGTGGCGGTGGAGAAGGTAGAGAGAGGATGAAGATGGTGGTTGCTATGACGACATGAATATGACCCTTATTTTGAGGTAAAAAAAGGTTCAAAAGTTAGAGAGGTAGAGTTATTAGAGGAGGTAAAAGCTGACTGAATTGAATGAATTGACCCTGACAGGCTTGACTGCAGCTATCATGTATTTGTCTATACCTATCTGCGTGTGTGTTGTCGCGTTGGCTGCCTAGCCACCAAACTTATATTATGTACCTGTGCAACAACTTAACTAACTGATGGCATTTTATATGACAGGATGGACGGACAGGACAGGGAGGGAGGGATCGGCTCTTATTGTGTGCAAATAATAAATACCCCTTTTATAACGTCAATTTCGGCTTCAACTCTACTTTCTCTCGACGAATCGATACAATAGTTTACTTTACTGGACAAGCAGGAACGGCGTCGTCATGTATTGAATTTCATATTAAATTCCAATTCAAACCAAATCAACAAAGTTATAACCATTTCCTTTAAACTTTTTGAGTTTAAATTCATCAAATATTTCGCTTTTTGAGGAGAGAGTAGGAGATGAATGAAGGCCAAGTTGTGTAGGTTGCTCTCATTTATGAATTATGGATTCTGGATGAATGCAATAAATGAATGAGTGGTCTATTGCTAAAATTTATTTATTATTATAAGAAACTTAAAGAAATGGGACAAGCTAAGCAAATTATGTTCCCCGTTGTGTACCAAATTTGTACTTACTACTAAACTTTTTAAGACCATGTACATATACAATTTATTTATATGATTAAGAGAAATGTCGTAGTGTATAGCTTGTCTTCAAAATCCTGTTTTTAAAAGTAACATTCATACACAAGTAAATTGATTGCTGTTATTTGAGAATTCTTCAAAAATTGTAATAAGTATCAACATTTGTATCTAATACGGAGAAAGCAGTCACGTTGTATGAATTTTTGCATTTGTTTTTTTTTTGCACTACTTACAGAGTATAGAGTGGAAAAACAGGTATGCTGATTTGATTGATTGCCATAGTTAATTTAGTATTGATTGTTGTGTGTGCTTAACTAATAAAAATGTTGACACACCTTACATCCTCGTAAATTGAAGGTACGCGTGTGGTTCCTTTAAAAAGTTGGTGTGACAAACAGGCGCCATCATGCTGAGAGAAAGGAAGTGTAGATAGATAAACTGAATGTTGCATACTTTGAACCAAGAGACAGCGCTGGGTGAGGTGAAAGCAGGTAGGGAGGAACTTTCCCTGCTTTCACCACCACCACCGCAAAAACCACCATCATAATCGAAATGTGAAATGGTCCCATTTCATTCCACCAACCAAGAGAGAGAGGTGAAATCAGGTGCATTGAACCACACCGGACACACTAAACCACGACCACATAATAAAAAGAATGTTTTTACTTTGTTTATGATCATGTTGATGGTTAATTTGTCCTTTTCCTTCTCAAGATTATGATATTGTGAATTTATTCATTCTGATTTTTACAACATACATTTAATTCTGTTGGTTTTTAAGTTTTGCTTTACAGTTTTGCGAATATTAAAGCAAGCAAATATTACGTTACATTGGGCCATTGGGCAAATATTTATTTATGAATTTGTCATTAGAAAGGTCAGGTTTATGAAATGCAAATATTTTTGTGGACTGTGAAGTAAAAACCGCAATTTGTGTGCATGTAGTTTATTCATGATAACCATAATCAGATTTTATGTAATACATAAATATAATCCTGCTTTTATTTCCTTTCCTTTAATATGGAATTGGGATGAGGGAGAGAGGATTATGTATTTTATCCTGTGGAATAAAAGTCAAAGGGTGCATAGTTGGTTGGTTGGGCATTCTGTCTGAAAATGTATACTACTCTCGTCTCATTATAGCAAGTCACTTCATTTGCATAAATCGTCACGCACAAATCTTCCAGCACACAGCCTGCAGTTTTTGAATCAAAACTGCGCGAGTTG
>JAQFZJ010000283.1:0-37545 GCA_034695645.1 Folsomia fimetaria | reverse complement strand
AAGTTTCGTAGAAAGCTGAAATTCGGAAGGCTGGTTTTACCGAATTGTCGTTTAATGTGCAAATAACATAGATAACTGCTGGCTCGGGCTATATCAAGTCTGCACTGTAGGTTTTTAATACGAGCTTGGATGAGATTCTTGTTGTAGCACACACAAGCAAATTGCATTCATTTCATTTCAGTATGTACTCGCACAGTTCAATTCTGTACTCGTGCTCATTCCTCTTCATGGTTTTTTTTGCTTATTTAGTATACAGGCACAGCACACCAGCTTGGCTAAAAGCTCTGCCGCTGGGTGAGTGAATGGGGTGACTATTCTACTTCTTCTCGGTCAAACAAGCCACCACAACCAGCTTTTTTCTATTCCCCTTGTGAACAACGAACCCGTAGTAGTAGTAATATTAATTTGGCAGCTGCTTAGTAAAACCTAGAGGAAATTGTAATAATATTCCCCTTCCGCCCTTTGGGGAAGGTTTCCATTAAATTATACAAAGTAACTTTTCAAGAGAAGAGAGGAAGAGTTGCAAAGGTGAACAAAAAAAGTGTGAAGTGTGTCGGATTGGTGAGTGAGAATGTGGAATAGATTTTAAATTTTTGAAATGAAAACCATTAATTGAAATAATTATTGAAATTTTCAGTTCTAGTCCATAAAGTGGTAATTCGTTGCTGACTTGTCCATGCGCATATCGAATCGAAAGCTATAAGAAGGGTTTGATTTTTGCAAGAAGAAACGTTTCCTAAATATTGGCCATCATTGCTTCCTCATTGACCCCTTTCTCTTCTTCTTCGCTTCTACAAAGGCTTTTGAGGAATTCAGCTGTGAAGACGGTGTTAAATTTTTTTCTGAACACTTTGTCACACATTGTTGATCCTCGAATCCTTGGTTTTGAGTGGGATCCAAATACCGTGGATTTACAACAATTGCTCAACGAGATTGCTGAAGACGGTCGACGAGTGTTTAACATGAAAAGGGCAAAGGACCGAGCTGCACGAGCTAAACAATGTGAACGATGCAGACTTAACAAGATGATAACGCCGGAGGAGTACACATTTCAACCTATGGAATTTCAGGAATTAATGGTGGATTGTAAAAAAGGGAGACCACATCAGTGTATTCAGCCGAAAGGTATTATTATAATGCTTTCTAAAATTTGCAAGGGTATTGCTATACTTTTCATAGACATACAATCTAATCCTTCTAATTGATCCGGTCCCGTTATTATATAAAATTGCAATTGTATGTAAGGATATATCTGCAAAAAATATGTCATTCATAATCGAGTACGACTATTTTGATGATTTTGATAAGCTATTGTTATTTTTTGTTATGTTTGCATTTCTTCCTCAACTTCAACTGGATATTCAGTTGTGCATGTGTGGTGTGGTTATGTTTTTCTGTATTTAACAAGGGAGATTGAGATTAGAGATATGGCGGATTTCTTTATCATAAATTTACGTTCGATTAATTATAATATATACGCAGTCAGTCAATGCACCTTTTTATCTTATCCAGCTTTCAATTAGTATGAATCAATTATGACACGCTATCTTATAATGGTATAGACAACGGTCAAGTGCATTTTACTTTACATCTCTCGTACGATCCCTGTTACTTTTTGTTAGACGTAATAATGAAGTGATAACAAATTTCGCTAAGAGATTTGATATTGCTTATGGAATTGGTTAATTAAAGATGACAAATCTAAATGAAATAATAACTAATACATGCTTCATTCATTGTGTTCCTGATCATTTATTTGTATAGGTTATTATATATTTTTACATATTTTTGTTATTGTTCTAGCGGTTTCGCCAGATCCTAGATCCGGACACCGAGTCGTTTGTGATGATGGGAACATGTATTCTTTCGGAGGTTATTTAGAAACGAGCGTTAACTCTAACTGGCCTGCACACCTTGCTCATGGTTCACAACGATTGTTTCAAGAGGTTGTTTGTTTGTTATTGAAAGATAAATATTTGTATTTATTTGTTTGTCATTTAGATTTAACAAGTTTTTTCTTTGTATTTGTTTACCAGCTTTGGTGTTACAATTTTGCCGAAGCACAATGGAAAAGTTTACCAACTTTGGGAAGAGCTCCAAAAGAACTTGCATCACATTCAGCCGTTTTGCATGGGAATCATTTACTTGTGTTTGGAGGCACTGGAGTTCCATTTGGTAAACAATCAACATTCCTATACAGAGAAAAGAATTTCCCTGACACATTTTAATGACATGAATATCATTAGGAGGATGTTCTTCAAACAAAATGAATGTTTGTGACCTGCGAAGTTTGGAATGGCGATGCCTGGAAACGACTGGTGAACCGCCCGTCCCTCAGTACGGCCAAGCCGTTGTCCTAGACCGCAAAACTAAAGACTTTTATGTAATCGGAGGGACAACAGGCTACACCTATTCGATGGATATTCATAAATTAAACATGAACACACTGGAATGGGAGAAACTATTCGTTTCCCGTGGTGAGCTGGATGAACCAGAGGCTCGGTACTAGGAAATAAATACTATTTAACGTCCACATCCTAAAGATAAGCTATATATGTATGTATGTTACTATTATAAAGGTATCGACACGAAGTAGCTTTTGATGGGGAAAAAATTTTCATTCTTGGCGGCGGTAAGGTTTTTGAGTATTATTAATCCCGAAGTTTGGTTAAATGATGTTTGTTGTATTTAATAGGCACCGCAGCTGTAGCTTACAATTTGAAACAAGTTTCTGCTTTCGATGTGAAAACGAAGGAATGGAAAGTTCTAACAACCAAGCCCCATGATGATCGTTTTCCAGCTGCACGGAAGTGCCAAGGAAGCGTCCAACTCGGTGAAGATGTAATAATCAATGGAGGATATGATAGCAGGACTATCTTCTTTGACGTCTGGAAACTACACTTGCCAACTATGCAATGGACAGAATTGCGTGTCAAGATGCCAGTCCCTTTGTACTTTCATTCAACCAGCGTAACTGAGGTGAAAATTTTACCACTTACAATGTACCACTTCCATGTGCTTTTGCTAAAAGATATGTTGTCATAATGCAGGCTGGATGCATGTACATGTTCGGTGGAGTTGCTGACATGCGATTGAATACACGAACTAATCAAGTGTTCAAAATTTGGCTGAAAGTACCTAAATTGAAAAACATTTGCTGGGAAGCTTTGCTCCACTACAACAAGAAGATCCGATTGATGAAGCATTCCGATTTGCTGAAAATTGGCATCCCTAAGGAATTTGTGAATCTTGTCCACCCTGCCCCTCCAGGTTAGTTGAAACAATTTCGGTTGTGCATATATTGAGCACTCCCTTAACTTTTTCTTCTATACTGTTTTTTTCCAGGTGGGTACGGTCCCTCTACCAGTCGTCACTGGAAATCTGACCTCATGCATTTACCGGAGTCTGATAATGAAAAGTTGTCAGACATGGAAATTGAAAATGCGCCGGTCGCTATTGGCTATTGATAATCCGAAATCTTGTCTCACTTCATTAATCGCAATTCAACCTTTCGCAATGTAGAATTTGTCATTTAAAACGGTACCAATCTCATCCAAATTGCAAAAAAAGTTGTTGCGCTTGTCCAGCCTTTTAAACAATTATCGAAATATGTACTCGTGTGTATATTGATCGTATGCCTTATGCATAAATTACCGATAAAAATTCTGCTCAACACTACCGTACTTTATAACTATCAAAATTGTAAATAGTATCAGCTTAATAATTGTAATTGAAGTTATTCGGCCAAAATTGATTTCTTATGCAAGATGCCAGTAGTAGTTTTCCTAATAGCTTACTTAATACTGCAATAAAAACATTTTAGTGCAATGTAATAACTACATTTAAATTACGTAATAATTTATATAATACATACGTATAATGTCGTGTTCCGATGCATATAATAGTCGTAGTATGTTTAATTGTTTGCAATTTGTTATTAGTGTGGTTGTGTAGTTATTAGCTAAGTATTTATGACAAGGATGGATCTGGAATGATTAGTACTTTTTGTAGTATTATTATATCTAATTAGTCGTTTAAAAGATATATTGGATCTCTTAGTCAATAATATTTAAAGGAAATACTTTTCAATTTCGGATTGCTTTTGAACACATTATCGCAATTTTAGATACTCCTTTAACGAGCTATATTTCTGCATTTAATGAAGAAAAAACATTGAAGCCAGCGCGTATCTAATAATTTATTTAGACTACCTCAAAAATCAAATGACTATATATATATATTCACGTATTAACCGCATATTTGTATAATATAACGTTATTTGACTTTGAATTAAAGAACTATACTACAACTATAAGATTCAGCCATTTCATTTTTGGGGTTCATTCATCGCAATTTATGTGTACAGATATGCATATCAAAATACTGCCTCAAGCAAACTGTATATCTGTAATGTTTCATATGAAGCAGCACGCAGTCTGTAATGCGAATACAGATGAAAATGACCACTTTACGTGCACATCGCATGTACATAGACTGGACATATTATGCCAATAGCTAGATGCGATTCAACTGTTTGTTTTTTAAACGAATATTTTCTTAAGTATTTTGATATGGTATAACAATTAAACGTCAAACTTGTCAATTTTTACATATTGTATATTATTGCCTATCAACGGGATTTTTATGGGTGCCAGTATCAGTGCAGAAGGGAGTGACTGTTCCATCTTACCGTAAGGATTTCGAACAATTCATAATCGAATTCATCTAAATACTTACCTCGACAATCCAAATCGAAATGCTTAAGTAGATTTCAGTTTACTCCTCCCAAAAATATTTGCGTATAGTACCACCAGCGACTTATACAATTTTGCATACAAATTAGACCTCGAGGCATTGAGAATTGCTACCGGAATTTTTTGTTTTAAAAATTCCCGAGGTATAAAATTACATATATTAACTATGGTTGTTTATGTTTTGGTAATCTGAGATATTTATCTCTCCGTGATCTTCTACTAAACGGTTTCATTGAAACCGTGTCACCTCTTTCCTATGCTTTATCAGCACGTTTATTATGATCATGAGTGAAAGAGCCGGTCCTTATCCTTATTGTGTGCAATGTACATAGAATACAATACAAGGCATTTAACTAATAACTCTAATCAACTTTGCATTTAGTCAACCTAACCCAATACTATTCCAGACTGGAATTTCCAGCCCGTCTGTGGTGGACGGTGTTAACCCTGATTTTCGGTCGGTTAATGTAATACTCTACTCTATCTGTAGACGTAATAATGCATTTTTTACTGGGTGATGTTGGGAGTTAATGTTTAATGATTATAAGTACTTATGTAGTCTTCCATGTCACCCATATTGAATTGATTTACTTAATTCTCGCCTCCCCAATCCTAAATACGAGTAAATAATGCAGATTTTATCATTAAACTGATAAATATGGTGCCGTAATTGATCACTTATCTGACGTCTGCTGAAATCATTAACGAATGGAGTTTTCTGTCTGTAGCACACTGCTTAAAAAAATCGTCATAAAGTGCTTGTCTGTGATTGTGAATTATACCGGATAATAATACCAGAGAACAAAAAATATTATGGCTCCTCCTGGAATTTGCAGAGATCCTGATTCTACAGGAAGTATTACATTTTTTATCAATGGAGAGCCACACAGAGGTATGAAACGATAAGTTTTATAGTATTTTTATATTTTTATCTATATTTTTTGTATCTTAATTATTCAATAAGATGCGCAATTATTCAATAAGAGCAATTATTCAATAAGATGAGCAATAAGTTTTTAAATGTTACAGTCAACCCAGTCTCCGACAATGTGGGTCCGCATGACCGACTTGTGGACTTTATCCGAGATAAGGCTGGCCTTCGTGGAACCAAGTATATGTGTCGAGAAGGAGGCTGTGGGGCATGTGTTGTGAGTTTACGAACGGTAAACTCTGCTACTGGTGATACTGTGGTCCGAGCTGCAAACTCGGTATGGTAAAATCATTTTAAACTTTTTTTCTGAATACATGACATAATACAGTTACAGTTATCTCTATTGATATTTAGTGTCTTGTCCCTTTGCTCAGTTGTGATGGGTGGGATATTACCACGATTGAGAAAGTTGGCAATTCCAAGGACGGATATCATGAGATCCAGAAACGGTTAGCCAAGTTTGGGGGGACCCAGTGTGGGTTTTGTACTTCTGGAATGATCATGAATATGTATAGGTAAGTAGGTGGGAGGATTTATTATGCTTATGCAAACGAAATTAGAAACTCTATGAAATTATCAATATGATAAGTTGATATATGAGAGGATTATACTTATTGCAGCTTGACAGAATCCAAACAAAATTTGAAAAGCAAGCAGATTGAGAACAGTTTTGATGGAAATATCTGTCGGTGTACGGGATACCGACCTATTCTTGATGCATTTAAGTCTCTTGCTTCTGATGCTCCTGAGGACTTGATGAACAAATGCCTGGATATTGAGGTAAGTAAATGAGTCTGGAAGTTCATAAATAGAAGATTTTTGAACTTGTGTTTAGTGAATATAATTTTTTTTGGGTATACAGGAACTTGGAGTTCAGTGCTTACAGCGAACATCAGAAGTGGACGAGTGCTCACATAATTTGTCAAAACAAAATGATATTGAACTCAACATGTCTTCTGGAGAAAAATGGGTTAAAGTAACCACTATAGATAAAGCATTTGAAGCTCTAGAACGGTTTAAACAAAGTGGTATCAGTGCAAGAATTGTTGCTGGGAATACTGGTTCAGGTAAAATATTAGTTGCTTGGTGTATATATTGACTTGTAATACAATTAATTATAAATTTACTATTCAAACGTTATATAGGCGTATTTAAGGATGATCTGAAGATGTTTAAAGCATTTGTGGATATTGGTAATACTGAAGGATTAAAAACCGTAGAAGTTGGTCCTGGAAACCTAGTTCTTGGTGGCTGCATAACATTGACGCGAGCTATTATCGCATTGAAGCAGGCTGCCAACGTACCAGGGTTTGAATATACGCTTCCTTTAAGCAAACATATTCAAAGGATTTCTAATTTGCCAGTTAGAAATGTGAGAATCATAATACGGCCTAATAAGCTACAATTTGCATTACAGTAATATGTATTTTGGCATAGGTTGCAACATTGGCTGGGAACTTGATGCTTAAACGAAATCACAGAGACTTTCCTTCTGACTTATTTACAATTTTCGAAACTGTTGGTGCACAACTATCAATTGGTACTGATTAAAAACAAATCTTTGGCATGTTGGAAATTCAACTTTTTATATATTTTATTAAAAATCAATGATTGTAGCAACGTCGCCTACGTGTTTGGACTTATGTACTCTGACCGAGTTCCTAACGCTTAATATGGATGGCAAAATTATTGTTTCCATTCATTTCAAACCGTATACTAAGCAACATGTATTTCGCTCCTTCAAGGTATTATAGAGCGTCACATTCAGTGTCATTTTTTGAAAATTAAGTTAATTATTTACTTGATTGTTGAAGATCACCCGGCGTTTCCAAAATGCCCACGCCTATGTCAATGCAGGATTTTTTATGAATATTGACACAACAAATTTCAAACTTGTAGACAAGCCCCGTATTGTGTTTGGTGGAATTAACAACGATTTTGTAAGCTTTTGAACCTGCATTGTATTGTATTGCCAGGAGAATTGTAATATGAAAGTCATTATTATGAATATTGTAGACCCATGCAAAAAATACGGAACAATTTCTTTTTGGTAAGTCCCTTATGGACCAAACGATTCTAAAGGGTGCCATGGACGTCCTAGCAGAAGAAGTTATTCCTGACACTAACGAAGCAGAAGGATCAGTTCAATACAGAAAACTACTTACCCAAACGCTTTTGTATAAAGTACGCATAGCTATAGCTTTCTCCTTTGCATATATTCCATTTCCTAGAACTATGGAGTAACATTATCTAAATTATTAGTATATCCTGAGCGTACTTGGGCAATCCGTCCCTTCTCAACTGCAATCTGGGGGCAAGAACATCAAAAGGAATTTGACATCCGGAAAGCAAACTTATGAGACGGACAAATCCATGTGGCCAATAAATAAACCTATTTTAAAATTAGAATCTCTCCCTCAAGTTTCGGGAGCTGCGGAGTACATTAACGACATAAATCCTCAGTTTGGGGAACTTTTTGGAGCATTTGTGTTAAGCACGGTCGCGAAAGCTGATATAAAAAGCATTGACCCATCAGATGCTTATGTGAGTGAAAAGAGTTCGTATTTTTGAATAATTCGGTAATACTATTTTTGTTAATTACTTATTTTAATGAAATATTTTAAAGAAAATTGCTGGAGTAGTTCGCTTTATTAAAGCCAGCGACATCCCTGGAACCAACAATTACATGGGATCCAAAGCTGTAGATGAGGTATCATGTCATTGAATTTCATAAAATACTAAAATTACATTATCAGCATGGGATAAGGTTTTAATATAAGTATATGGTGATTATAAAATATAGGTATTCGCTACAGACAAGGTTTATTATGCCGGCCAAGCGGTTGGATTAATCATTGCCGAGACCCAAAATGCTGCATTCGAAGCAGCCAAGAAAGTGAAAATTGAGTATGGAAATGTTGAGAAGGGCGTGTTGAGCATACGGGATGGGATCCACGTTGCAGAAAATAATGGTTCTTATGATAAATTGTTTCCTACAATTGTTAAAAGCTCTCAAGGTACTAAAGCAATCCACCTTTACATATACTAGCGCTGCTGAAGTTTTATATTTAAGAGCTGTTTCAACACACCATAAATAAATTACAGTTTCTGGAAAAACAGCGACGCAAACTGTAAAAGGGGAGTTTGCCATTGGGGGTCAGTATCATTTTCAAATGGAGACCCAAATCGCCATATGTAATCCCAAGGAAGATGGTATTGATGTCTATTCCTCAACACAATGGATTGACTTGGTGCAATCATCGGTGGCATCCGCGTTAAAAATCCCAAACAACGAGTATGAAATGAAAATCCTGGTTTCATATGTGTGCTAAGGTGAACTTATGAAACCCATTCTTTTATAGAATCAACATTCAAGTTAGACGCTTAGGGGGTGCTTTTGGAAGCAAAATCACGCGTTGTAGTCAAATTGCTACAGCTTGTGCAGTAGCTGCATACACTGTAAACCGTCCAGTAAGGGTCGCTTTAGACTTGGAGACTAACATGAAAATGATTGGAAAGAGGAATCCATACTTGATGAAATATGAAATCGAAGTTGACGAAAAAGGTGCTATTCTCAGCTTGAAAGGGAAAATATTTAGTGATCCTGGTATGTCTGCCCACGAAGAGACTGCAGAAGCTGGGATCTCATTTTTCCAATCAATGTATCGGGCCGTTGGTTGGGAATTACAACCTGGAAATATTATTACAAACACTGCACCAAATACATGGTGTCGGGCACCCGGTTCAACTCCTGCAATCGCTTTAGTGGAAAATTTGATGGAACATATTGCATTTCAGCTAAAGCTAGATCCTTTAGAGGTATAGGTTTTACGTACTGCAATTTATGGGTGAATATCTTATCTAACTTAAAGTGTGCATTTACAGGTACGCCTTGCTAACATGATCGCAACTGGGGACAAATTGATTCCTCATTCTGGAGTAGAGGGGGTCATGGAGGGAGATAATTTGATTCCCAGAATGATTGAAGAAATAAAAAGTTCTGGTAATTTAGAAGAGAGGAAAAAGTTTATTGCAGATTTTAACAAGGTAATTGAGTGAAGGTAATTTTTGAAAATTACGAATTACGAATAATACGAATGAATTGGTTTACAGGAAAATCGATGGCGAAAACGAGGAATGGCTATTATTCCCTTGCGATATCCATTGGAATACTTTGGTGATATGAAATACCCTGCTTATGTAGCTATTTACAAGAATGATGGCACCGTAGTGGTCTCACATGCGGGTAACATACATAGTTTGAGACATATTTTGCAAAACTGTTATTCATTTTATTGATGCGTATGCGTAGGTATTGAATCTGGTCAAGGAATCAATACAAAGGTATTATTTGGAAAATTATTTCTATAAATTCCATTCATTGTGCAATAATTAAACTCTTTAAAAGGTGGCCCAAGCGGTCGCATTGGAATTGGGAATTCCTATGAAAAAAATCCGTATCAAGTCGACCTACAATTTCCTCACTCCAAATTCCAGCACCACGGGAGGCTCAATTACTTCTGAACTGTGCTGCTTTGTTAGTCATCATTACTAATATTGTTCATTGTTTAAAATTGAAAATTGAAATATCTTGACGAATTTTTTTAAATTTTCAGTCTGCTCAACAAGCATGCAAAGAGCTTAAATCTAGAATGGCTCCAATTAAGGAAAAATTTAAACCGAAAACTTGGGAGGAATTAGTCGCTCTGTGTAATAAAAATCATGTCCACCTTACAGCATCCTATATGTAATTGTTAAATACAGATATATCTTTGCAATGCAGGCATATAAATATATGCATACTTTTTACAGGCCCAGTCCGAAAGATGGACTACAGGAGTACCACATTTGGGTCGTGAATTTGACTGAAGTAGAAATTGACGTGTTGACTGGGGAATATAAGGTAGAGCTGTTGTATAGGATTGATTTCTACATAATTACGATATCAAGTCTTCTATTCCACTGTAGATTGTACGAGTGGACATTATTGAAGATGCAGGTAATAGCTTGAATCCTGCAATTGATATTGGACAAGTTGAAGGTGCTCTCATTATGGGAATTGGTTATTGGACGACGGAAAAATTAATATATGAACAGGAATCTGGTGAGCTATTGAGTAATGGAACTTGGGTATGTTATATTTTAAATGAGTATATTTAATTATTTGTAGTTGCATGATTTTTTATTTGTTTGGGTAGTTGTACAAACCTCCACTACCTAAAGATATACCGGAAGACATGAGGGTAACTCTCCTAAAAAATGCACCGAATCCTATTGGAATTCTACGATCAAAAGGTAAGTCTGGCGATTGAAGTAATTATTTCTGGATATGCAAAATCTAAAAGCTGTTGGTGTACAAATCAAAATTATTAAATATTTAGCTACCGGTGAACCACCCCAATGCAGCGCTGTTGCAGTATTATTTGCTTTGAAGAACGCTATATACGCTGCAAGGCAAGATGCAGGTCATCATGAGTGGTTTGAGCTGGGTACTTCGAATAAAAAATATATATGTGTCTATAATTACTGAATTAAAATCTGATTAATTTTAAAATTTCAGATGGACCGGTTACTGTGGAAGACGTTTTGATTAACTGTCTAACCGCTCCCACTCAATTTGAGCTTAAATAATTTGTTTCGTCGTATTTAAATACTAAAATACTAAAATATTTCAAGTTCATTTATGAACAACAAACATAGTAAAATTATTTATAATAAAACAATATCATGAGCAATTATTGAGGAGTTGAAATAAAGCAAATTAAACACGAACAATTAAGAAATACAATTGCATTATACATATTTCATATTTAGTGTATGTCCTATGAGCCCCAATTGTAACAATAAGAAATTACTACAATAGTTATTTTGAAAAACAATAGACTAGTAACCCACATACTTCTTATTATAACGATGTCAGATTCCTGTTCAATGCTATAAAAAGCAATAAATTGAGTTTCATATTTGCACTGCGACATGAATTGTGATTTGGACACTTTCCATTTTCACAAAACTGACAACGATGATACATATGTATGTACCAGGTGATACTGTCCTGTTACAAGACATCTAATTTCCTCTAATATCAACCTGGAAACCCACCTACATTGATACGAATAAGTATTCTGAATAAGGCGTCAGATTAAAGTTATAGTAGTATAAAAGCATGTTCATATTGATACTCATCTTCCACAATCACTGGAGTAATAAGAACAACGCTGAGCCAAGCCAGAGCAAAATTTAGCAACCGATATGTAAAGAAAGATACATTATGTATCTTTTTGCTACTATTTCCTGTTTGCCAGTAACCTTTTTGCCTGCAAAATAATAACGACAGCTACAGAGCTAATACTATGCCAGACCAACAACTGCTCTTCTTCATTCCATGAAAGTTGCAACTTACTACTGAACTCATTTTATCTGTTTCCGTTTACTTTTAGCTTTTATTGCTTTCGCAAGTCGTGGATTGGAGTAGAGCGAATAATATAACTCCACTCGCACCCACCACCGGGTAGAATTTTTACATGGCGCACACATGCATAGGTCTCATACTCTCTAGGACATTCAGGAGGATAAGAGAAATCGAGAGATGCCCGAATACGTTCAGTCAGTGGGTTGTTGGGTCGGGTGGTAGACGGACGGAAAGACGATTCTCTTTTCTCGGTTCCTCTCCATTCTTTCCCAACGTCAATAAAAGCATCAGCAATGGAATTCTTATCTTGCCCGTGACAATATCATAACACGATCGAAATCAGTGTTTCAAGTTTCAAGACCCAAGCCAAGCCAAAAGTAACGCCACGGTATCAGTGGTCTAAGTTAATGCTAATATCATTTTAAGAAGGGCTCGCATTTCATCGAAAGCTTTCATAGAGAAAGGAACCTCAAAAAGGTCGCTATTTAGCGCAGTGCCTAATAGTACGCAATACACACTAATTTCACAGCAGAAGAGACAGGACAGAATTCAACAGTGTGCCGGTGTGGCGTGGCGTGGTCTGGTATTAGCACGGTGCGAGTGCTATTGCAAATAATAAGTAAACATTGTGGTGGTGGTATAAATAGCAGATAATTCGCAAGACCAGTATCACACCTTCAACCACGCACAACCGTGTAACTTATATTCATTCATTTGATGGACAGGTTTTGGAACTGGACATGAGTTTTGCGTAGCTAAATGTTTATCCTCTCGATTTTTCATACGCGTCTCATTTTCCCTATTGCGTGATTGACTAAATAAGCAATTCTACTGTATCATCGTCTCAAGTTGAATTTAATGGCAAGCTTCTTGTACAAAACTAAGGAGCAAATTGGTAAGTTAGATTTCTCTTTAATTCTTATATCTGTAGTGACTGACATACTAATAATAATTCGCAAACGATGTATTGCACCCAGTTAGTCCTTCCAAATATAACAATTTCGGGTCAAAGTCAAATATGCACTAAATTACACAATGCTCCATTTAGCCATGACATATACTCGTTTGCCAATTATTGTTGGAGAAAGGTAATAATGCGGTGCCGGGTGAAAGTTATTTTATGTTCATGAATGTGCGAGTACACAATGGAGTAGCAAATTGTTGTTATCAATCGTGAATGATTAATACATAGTGCACACGCAACTACAATTCTTATCATCATAGTGGAAGGAATTGATGACATTTGATATTTAATAAATCCTAGAAAATTGACTTGAGAGGATTGAAGGTCGGCGTGCTTTTACCATCATTATTATTCTAATAAGATACGTGACAGTTTGTGTGCTAACAGAAATAGTAATTGGGAGATAGATAATGATATGCTACTACCAAAATATCAATTGGGAAAGTTTGTGATCCTGCTAAGTATGGGTTGATGGGATTGTGCATGCACTGTTGGACTTTCACTTCAAAATAAGAATGCAGATTATTTCATGGTGCGTTTTCACTTTATGAATATATTATTATTATTATTATCGTCCCTGATAGTATCAATTTCTTATCGAAAGGTGGAATCTATATATTTGCAGATTGAATACTGAATGTAATTGTTATGTCATACAAGCACTTAATATATAGTTACTCCTGCATTCGTAGGTTTCACGTCAATGGGTAGAATTGCGGGTGTGGGAGCAGGATCGATGCGGGTCCGGGTTCCGAAGGGAGAAAGTCTATCTTGTGTTTAATTCTAGGTTTGCTCGTTGCTACCTTTAAACTGGCTACGATATTCTACGAAGGTTACGAAAGCGGTTGAGTATATCTGTTAGTTCTAGTCTGAGACAAAATTCGGTTGAGTACACATTTAAATTCTATGATTGTCAACTTATGACCTTGCCGGTAAATACTACTATTCTCAGTTTTTAAATTCTAAATGAAAGTGTTGCACACATATTTAGTTTAAATTTGTCCTACCGTAACAAATTATACCTTGCGCTATGTACAAATGACTCATGGTAAATACGTTGGAATAGTTTGTAACAAAATGCGGGTTTCCTGCTGCATTAGTGGATGTGTGGATGAAGTAGGGTCGTCTCTCGATACATCTTGGTCTATTTTCATATACCTATCTTCTTTTTTATCCACTATAAAAGCCAGTACACCGAGAAAGAGGGAATGAATGTGGCACGGTCTATAGTCTATTTCAGAAGTCGGAAGGTTCTTTCTGTAGTAAATGACGTCACAGACTTGTGTCAGTTGAGTTGGCTGCCACTCCCACAAGCACGTGCTTGCCGTAACAAATCGACATCATGGTGCACAAACGCCGGGATGTCCTTAAGAATTTTAGCGTTGACATTTGCACATTTGCACAAATTACTATATCATGTCTGAGTTCTTTGGGTACTCTGGAACGAGCTTTTTCCCAGTTTTTGCGAAACTTCATTTATGTATTTCGTTACTACAGAGTAAATAGCCATTGTATTCCAACCGTCACTGTATGGGTGCTTGTCACGATATAAATGAAGTTTGACACACATTTCTATGCATCTTATAGAAAAACGAGATTGCACAAAGGATATGAAGTCACATGATACTTTTAAACTCTCTGAGTTTTAGCGTATATTAAGAATAAGGTTCAATCCGGTGTTCGCCAGTAAGATTTCTATTGACGTAAATTAGCAAATATGAAATGTATGAGATTCATTGATAGCTATAGCATAGCTGCATGGTTATTTTACAATACCTATAGTAAGAGGTGTATCATGTTAACATTGTTTTGACTCTATTTCCTACAAGTTCAAGGCTGATCATTAGCCAAAAGTTTGTGTAAAGTTAATACTCCATGTGAATATGAATGATTTCACACACCCACAAAAGTGGACATAAAAGATTATGCATATATGGCTTGGAAGATCATTTATCCTTTTTTCAGTTGTTTGTGAATATCAATATCTCCAGTTCAGTGTTGACAGTTAAATTCCATGAAAATATGACATTACAGTAATATTTTGACGCGTGGCAAGATTATAGCTAGAAATTATTCGTTTAAATTATATTAAGGTTCCATGCTGAGTTTTGTTGAAAATGCAATAACCCGACTTCGACAATTGTCGTTAAAAAGTTTACTACCGGTTGAAGGCCGGTGGGTCTTTCATTCATGATCCATATATTCGTAAAGGCTTAAACGTTTATTCTTTGAATAAAAAACTTCAAATATTCAAATATTCATATAGTACAGCGCACACGAAGCAATATTAATTTTTTGTTATATGAATAATAATGTTTTTAATTTAAAATCCAATTTCCAAGAGCAAACAAACTAAGCTCCTCAAATTTATCGCCTCATTTACACAAGGGTCAATGTCAATGGTGTTGATATGCATGCATGACTTTGTCAATAATATTGATATTATTTTGTTGGTATATCTGAGAACATAAAATATTTAAACAAGTCGATTATATTCATTCAACCGGCTTATTTTGTATATTTAATAAATTCATATCATTATTATTACCTGATGCATGAAATATGAGAACACGGGTGAATAACATGATCCATCATTCATTCCTTCAATTTTCATCATTTTGTGTGATTACTCAGGCGCCTTATTTATACAAAATAGTGCTAAATATGTGTTTAAATGAAAAATGCGACAAAAATAGAGATCATTCATTCAATTCAAGCTCCTTAGTCCTTTTGATACAACAACTGCACAAATGCACACTCTAACAAACTTTTGGCAAATGTACTTAAGAATGTATGTAGTACTATTTAGCTTATTTAATGCAGTGTAGTAGCACCTAATTTTGGCTGAATTCCAAGGGAGGTTTGAGAAAGTCTTTCTCACACGAGGAGAAGAATAATATTATGTAAGACCGACACAATGCGGTTATCCGTACTTTTAATCTGAAAACTATGCATGAAACATGAATTAAGTAAGTCGGTTTCTTGCGTGGGTATTAAAGGTTTGTAGGAAAGAATGATATCATACAAAATATTAACTGAGGCCCTTTTGTATAACTGTAGAACTATATGTAGACTAAAGGAAAGGAGGACGTATTGGACTTTGTACGTACTATGTATATTATACAAATATAACTAACTAACTAAACTGAAGTATTCACAGTGCATGGCGATTAGCATGAAAACCAGCCAGTTACAAAACCTTGACCGCATTGCATAGAAACAACAACTGTAGACAAGTTCATGAAAAAGGACTACTAAATCCGATGAGTCCTACATAAGTATAAACCAAAAAGTGGTTGAAGGGTCTGCTGAGGCTCAATTTTGAAGGAACCCAGCAGAAAGAATATTTAAGACTGAAGGAACTGCTGGTCTTGTATTGTTGTCTATTCTGTTATTACTTACTCTGCTGGGCTGGACGTGGGTCTGTTATTTTGTACACTACAGTTATTTTACGGAATCGTAACTGGTACTTTTCTAATTAGTCTCCTCGTGCATTAGAAGACTAGAAATATTGCAGTTTGTGTGCCGCTTGCCGGAATAGCATGCAATTCCATCATTACATTAAGTAAAAGAAAACTACTTAATTAGTACTTATGCAGATTTGGATGGGTTGAGCCAGAATCATTTTTAAAGCAGAGATATTATTATAGTTTGTTTAAATCCCAGTTTTATCCAGACCCAGAGAAGTCCTGGTGTTGTTTGTTACAAAAAAGTGATAAGTGTGTCTGTACGCCATGTTGAGAAGGGCAAGAAATATTATATAAGTTTTTGGTCCACTATTGCTTCAAAATTTTAAGGTTATTTGGGTGAAAAGTTGTCAAGAATTCTCATTTGTGTGACAGTGCACAGTGATAAAATTTACATTATATTAGTTTTACGTGCATTTTAACAAAAACTCCTACCTACATATATATGAATAGTCCAATGCTTCAGGAAAAGGAAGCATTCCGCCTTTGGAATCCATCTGAATTTGATATCCACTTTTCTGGTAATTTAATTATTTTTTATATTTTTTTTATTCAAATTTGATCATTTTACTTTATTTGAGATTTTTTTTCTGAATCTTAAACCACATTTAATTGTTTCCTACACTTCTTGTTTGTGTTAAACTTGAATGAGTGAATTGCAACGTAAATATATGTCATTTGCATAAGATGTAGCGTAATTATATGAGTCAACATGGTTTGGTTAATTATTCGCTGGCTTAACTGACCTGCTCCACAACTACTTTGGTGTTTCTCGCATTCTTGTCTTTCTGTCACAATGATAATGATATAGAAGTATCTGGAAACGGAAACTTGTGTACAAATCAACCACCACCACCACTCTTTTGTCTTTATTTATATGACAAATTCTAATGTTGCAGACTTCCAGATTATTTTAATAGTTATGTATTCCAGAATTCCTTCATTATTTTAGGCCACATGGTTCATTATACCGCTAACCGGTTTTATTGTTGTGTAGCAAAAGTAGCAATCCTTTCTGAAAAATAAGAAAATAAAACAAGTCATAAAACTGATACGATTACATGCAAAAAATCCTGAGAGTGCAATGCGTGAATCGCCAAAGTTTAGATAATTTTTCATACATATGTATAGTCCGACTCAAGCATGAAGATATGCAGAATTTTTAGCTAGAACTAAGAAAGTTTAATAATTAGCTGTAATTAGCACGTGCAGTTAGGCAATTGGTTATCATAAACTTTCAAGACGAGAAACTAATTCGGGAGAAATGTTTGACTGGACAATATTTATAATATGAAAAAAGTACACGGTAGGATGTTGAAGGCCATTTTGGTTAGCATGAGTGTAGGATTTGATTTTACAATAACTTGTAAGATTCAGCATATTTATAATGATTGCATAATTTCTGGAATTGTTTTCTAACTTGGTAACTTTCTTGATTATATTTAAACATAAAAAGTCGTCCTTAAAAACCTTCTCTTTAAAAACTCATCCATGCTAACAATCTTGTTCAATTTTATGAGCCCCACAATTTCTATGTTTCTTTAGAGTTGTAATTATTATTATGAAACCCAATTAACATCATCTGTACATAAGACTTATGCCATAAGTAGCTCTGCCCCAAGATTTTACTTGTTGTACTAGTCTCACATTTTCTGGCAAGTCTTAACTCATCGCATGGTCCGGACGTTGCATCTTGCATCAGTCGAAAAATCTCGTCTTGCTCTTGAGACAAATTAATTCGACATTGTCTTTTACTATGATTTTGTTCGTATAATTCCTCAGTGCAATGTTACAATTTATTTGGCACTTGACAAGACTGGCTCCATACAAAATAAGTTGTGTGTCTGCCAATTTTAATCCAATACAAAAAAATAAAGTAAATAAATAGTGAACGAGAGTAAATAAAAAAAGAATGTTTATCCATCCCGGTTTAGCAGATAAGTTAGCTTGATGTTAAGTTTAACTCATAAAATATATTTCATCCAGATAAATAATTCAGTCCATGAGTCCCAAGCCGCCACGCCATACTGTGATTAGCATAATCTCGCATCAATCTAAAACCTCACGAAGTAATTGCTGTGCCGAACAGCATGGAACTTTATATTATGTCAGTCAGTAGGTTTTTGCGATATGTAAAGTAAAGTAAACCGATGTGATGTGTATGAATTCAATCTTCAATTCCACATGTTGATTATAATGAGATCTCGCATGAGTTACGATTGACAAGTAATAAAATTTCAACTTTATATGATTGGCTGAAAGTGGGGGCAGGCAGGGGTAATATACATAGCAACAACAGCATAAACAACAAAAATTCGTGTACTCAGTAAACTTGAATTTTGCGTCGCAGAGCAAATTAAAAGTTTTAGTGGCGCATTGCGTAATGAACGCAGTATAATAGTTGTATAGTAAATCCAAAGTCAAGGCAAGTCAAAATCAGCGAGCAGAATCGCGAGTTGGTGGAAGCCATGGTCATAAAAGGTGTTGTTTGAGCATCGTAAATTTTGGTATGCGAACTTTTATTGCTGTATTTCTATATTACTTATTCAACATGTATTCTAGTTTAGAGTTGGGCTTGAGGCGTTTTGTAAAAAAAATCACATGATACAAAATTATGACAAATGGTTAAATAAAAGTCACGAGTACCTGTGGAGATTTTGGTAAATGAGATACCTCCTTTTCTCAGCTACAAATTACTAATGATTCAAATCAAGAAATCAGCAAAGCTTCATTATAGTTGAAGTATTTTCACAGGCAGGATGGACGTGGATGTAGATGCGAAAATCATATAATTGACTTGTTTCTTAATGAGATTTCATAATTACTAACAAGATGCATCATCGTTGTTTTATGTTAGGCGCAGCACAAAAGATTGGCGAACTTAGGCAGGACCCTGCTGACGATGTTTGGAAGGAGCAAGTGGATTTCAAAGTGACCAGAGGACAATGTTGGCACGTTGTTTTCGCACCGGATGAAAGTTATTTTGCTTGGATTTCCGCACCAAGGAAGCTGCTTCTTGTCCCATGGGACAGAGAACGAAACTGCATGTGAGTGATTTTTGCTGGTTCTATCTTTAGAGTTTGTGACAAAGTATTAACATGTGTCGCAGAAGAAACAATGTCGTGGAACATTTTCCAGCTGTTTTCAATATTTCATTTTCAACTGAGAGCGATTTTTTCGTAATAATGTAGGGAAATAAAACTGGCTGAGCTTTTTTGAAGCCTTGTAATACAATTTTGCTGATATTGTTTTTAAAACGTTGTTTCCTAATCTATTTTTCAGTGAGTCTCAATTGAAGTCCTTGAAGGCAGGTACTACTGAAGTCCGGGTGCCGGAAGGACCACGCGGCCGAGAAACAATTATACTGACTTGTTCTCACCCTTTCCTTTGTGTCAATTTTGGAATTTCTAACAAGAATAAAAAGACATCACCTCGAACAGGTTGGACCAGATTTGATTTTACCGAGTGCAACATTGTCGCTACGGGACATACCAATGGTAGAATCCGAATCTGGAACTTGGAAACAGGAGCTTTTCTATCGGAACTGATAAGTCATAGGTCAGCCATTCGAGATTTGGCATTTGCTCCTGATGGATCTCTTCGCCTAATTTCGGCATCATTGGATAAAACATTGAAGGCAATTGATACATTAATTTTGAGTTTATATGCTAATTGAAAATAAATGAAACATTGCCCTTATTTTGAAAGCAGGGTTGGGACCTTCATGAAGATGGGAATATGTTCAAGACATTCGTTGCTCACAAGGAGGAAGCGTTGTGGTGCACTTGGTCGCCAAACTCGAAATTGTTGGCTTCCACTGGAAACGAAAAGACTGTAAGCAGGTCACAATGACTTATTCGAATTCTTTGGTCTCAATGGGATATATTGTATTTGTTTAAGGTATTCGTGTGGGAAATGGATGGCTACAAGCTGATACGAACTCTAGAGGGACATTGTCATAATGTGGTTAGCTGCTCTTTCAGCCCTGATGGGGCAGTTTTGGCCACAGCGTCATGGGACACTCAAGTCATTCTGTGGGATCCCTATTTGGGTCAAATCCTGTACACGTTGTATCACCTTCATCCTCCTCCAAATCTCATTTATGCATCTGGTGCCAATAGTGCGTGGGTGCGAGGAGTATCGTACTCGAAAAATGGAATGAACGTTGTCACTGTCTCCGATGATCAGTAAGTTGCAAGTTATCATCATGATTTATCGTAAATTGTTTTATAATATTCAAATTCTCTTTTTGCAGTTTAATTCGCTTTTGGAACCTAATGGGAGATGTGGATCCTGAAGGAATTGCTGGTGAAGCCGAGGATCCTTTATCCTGCATTTATTCACCATCCGGTCGTTGTGTGGCCGTTGGGTAATTATAATTCGAGATTTGAAAACAAAACTGTTTCTCTAAATTTGTGTTCCCATTTTTTTAGAACCGACAAATTCAAAGTAACATTCTACGCAGGTAAACCAGTATATTTAATGTTATAAAATTTATAATATAAATTGCATGCCAGTAAATTTATAACCAAAAATAAGTTGTAGAAATTATTACTGTGTATTTATTTTCAACAGCTCCAGTAGAGATTCCAAGACTGACTCATTTAGCTCGAATGGCTGTAAGGAAGGTCCTTGTGACGCACCTCGTTGATGAACTGGAGATTCCCAACTCTTTGAAATCTTATCTGAAATACAAGGTGTGGACATGAAGATAGAAAGTCACAGATTCAATCATGCGCTTTATCTGAATTTATTGACAACGCAGTTCCCTCTTTAAAAATTGAGAAATTACAAGAAGTACTGGGATATTGATGCACTAATTGTAATGTATTTTACCGAAGACAAGTGTCTTCTTCATAATTAAACGCAATATCCTTCAAGATATGTACTTAGCAATATATGTACGTGTCAAATCAAATCTGTTCTTTGTGAATTGATAGGGTTTAATGATTACATCAACTAACATTACATAACTTGTGACTATCGTATTAATGACATACGAATGTTGAATGCTTTTTTGCATTAGCTTATAGTCAAACTTTAAATTTAAACTTAGAACTATGCATAATACGAAGATATGTCTTATGTAAATCTGTATTTTATAGCATAGGTGTACATGCATACTTCTTTTAATTACGGTGATTTAATACTTTGATTTAAATGGAACAATGAAATAAAGTCTCATCAGTATTGTTCTTCTATACTGAATATTGCAAGAAATTTGGTTCCCCATTTTTTTTCTTTGTTACGAATGATTATATTTGAATACACCTTGGTCAGTTTTGACTTAATTTGTCCTTATTTCACCTTTATTTATTATTAATTAATTAATTATGAATTGCTATCAATAAGCCCTGGAATATCTTTGATGTCATAATATTCGCAGACAATCACAGCTATATTTACAAAGAGTGAGTTAAAGTACGATTACTGTGGTAGTGACAAAAATTCGTTTTAACTAAAGACTGAATCTAATGACAGTTCTCCTTCTAAAGCGTTGTTCATTGTACGTGTCGTAGTATTTTGAAGTTTGAAATCTATCAGGTACAAAAATACGGCAACAATAATTATGCTAATTTACTGCAACTTTCACTTTTTTGTCGGATTTAAATCCATATTTAACAAACATCATGCAATGCAACAAACACTTTGAACCAAAACTATGCAGATTTCATATATTGTAAAGTTTAATTCTCATTTAATAATGCTAATGCCATATGCTGGGTATGTACAGCTCATAAAAAGTTTTGCATTTGTAAATCCAAATCCATGTTAAAAAATACCGTCTTTTACTTCAGAAAAATTGTATTACCTACAAAAACATATTGTGCTACGTTACTCCATATTATGTTAATAAATGAAAGCAACTCTGGCAAATCCATTCAGAAATATTGGACATTTTCAAAAACTTAACGAATTTGCTGTGAAAAGTACTATTTTCCATCCTTGGAAAAATAACTGAACTGAGAAGATGAATTTTGAATGCTTCTTCATTTCAATGGATGAGGGAGTGAGTAGAGTGCAAAAGTTTTTCTAGGATCAAAACTATTGGAAATAAATGGTCACCTGTTACAAACAAATGGTTTCGCCTGACTATTCCAATTCCTGAGCGGACGAAGAAAGCATATTTCAAAAAGAAATTCGGCTCCGTTTCCTTCGAAAGTTGTCTGGCATAATACTCTTGGGAATTTAGTGTGTGTGTCATCAAGTGTAATTTTTGACTATTCAACCACCACATACAGAAAAAAGTATGAAATGGAAGAACATTTATCTTAATGCATTTTTCAGGTAGTTGCATAATTAGATTACTATGAGATGAGATATTCTCCTACTCCATTAAGCGCTCTCATAATATTCGATTTTATCATATTGATCATTGTGGTAAAAAAGGTGAGATATATTAAGAAGGCTAGGATGGACTTACAAGTTATAACAAGACAAAATACAGATTTATTGCATGTAGAAAAAAATGGCTGGACTATAGTTACAAAATACTCAAATGTTCATGAACTGGTATTTTTAATATCGAACGTGCACTTATGTAAAATGTGACAATTAATCATTACAATACTTTATGGTCATAATATATGCGTACAAAATTTACAAATAATTCCAGAATTCTGAAAGATCGAAGTGTTTAAAACTTGACGTACAGAGGCAGACCATAGTTATAAAATTAGATAATATCAGAATAACCCTCCCATAACAATCATCATATCATATTTATATCAAACGTTAGTATATAAAACAGATTTTGTAATTTCTTCTCAAAAGCAATATATCTTGTTTCCATCAGGAACAAGTCGAGGATTTGCATATTTGCGATTTCGTCGTTGATGCACATCATTACTGCCCCGTATTGACCCTGCGGGGATAAAAGCGCTCGAATTCCTGCTTGCGCTTTTCCTCCAACTCAGCCATTAGTCGTGCAGATTCTGCAGCCATTAATTTGTCCCATTCTTCCCCACTGAGGTTTGAAGAGGTATCGCTATCCTGTTTTGGATGCCGACGTGATTCCCAAGGAACATCCTCCCAGCACTGCTTACATTACAATACAAATTAATGCAATTTGCTTCTTTTTTTGGTAATTTAGAAAATAAAGGATTAATAATAAAATAAATAACATACCTTGGGTTGAATCGGATCACTGACTAAATCGAGCATCATCTTGTCGTTGAAAAACTCCATCTGCAAAGCCCACACACGGTCCATGTCGATAATGTTATTCTCCGAAATTTTACAATTTAAGTAAGCACAGATTATTCGTCTGAAATAATTTAGTTATTTCCAAAGAGAAGGAGCAGAATTCACCCTCAATCTTCAACGTCGAGATTTGTTATGAGTGATGTTTCTTCTTCTTCATGGATGAGGTAGCGATAAAGGACTCACGCTACAACGCCAGCGTCACGCTAATATTTCTTGTTATGCTGCTTCTTATCTACAGATAGATATGACGGAGTTGAAATTCAACAAATTATCCGTCCTAGCATTGATAAAGGACCCAGTATTCTAATTTGTAAAGAGCCCCTACAATTTCTTGATTATTGTCTTGGATTCGGCAAATGGAGTTTGTGTAGGGAAATGTGTATTCTAGATTTATAATTTCATCTCAGCATCCATTTGGCCATTCACAGACACTCATATAGAAGTTGGAGGCTAGTGGAGAAAAGATGAAAACGATAACATCCCGATCCCACTTTCTCCAACAAACTCCAACCGGTTGTTGGTTTGGTTGCCTTTTTCTCATACTGGTGGAGAAGATAAGTGCAACGGATCCCGTTCCGGGAGCACTAGTTTCCACCGGAACTTCAACCAAATCGGTTCCAATCCTCTTTTCGCCTCCTCATTGCCTCACTCACTCTTCTTTCTCTTCTCAGAATGGAGAAAGTCGTAGTTTTTACTCCAATCTCTTTTAACCTTCTTTGAGATGTAAAACTTGATTCTCCATTTTTTTATGCAATAACATTCAAAGCAGACGTAACTAATTTTGTGAATGTGCACCACCAACCAAATTTTAATAAAAAAGAAGAATGTAGCGAATTCTTTACAAAAAAAGAGGAGAAAGCTGTTGATTTTTCCTTGTCCAAATTAATCAGAACAAGAGCAAGGAAAATTTGAACTTGTCACTTCACAAGTCGTCTCAAAGTGAGAACAAGCTTAAAGACGGTGAAAGTGGAGTGAAAGTAAAAAGAAGAAATTTTGAAAATATTTTTTGTTCCTTGCAAATTTAAGGACAATTCTACAACAGTGAGGATTCTGCTAAATTTGTCTCGGGGTATTTGTTCAGTTGGTGCTAATTTGTAATTACCATATACACTTTCCCTCCAGTCCAGAAAACACATTGCCGTGGTAGAATTTGAGGTTCTCATTTGCACCCTTTGTTCTTAACGATTACGGTGACTCTTTGCCATACTAGTACTTCATACGGCTCCTGCAATTGCAATATATAGAGAACCGAGTGGACTCTAAACCGTGGAATTTGATACGCCCAACAATTATTTCCGTTACATAAACAGCAACAGCAACAGCAACAACTGTTTCTACGATTACTTCGTGGTTGATTACGCCGATTGGACTTTCACTTTCGTTTCAACATCAACATCAATCACTTCCCATGTCATACGCTGCTGCTTGCCTCGTCTTACAAACATTCAACAGAAAGGGTCAACACTAGGACAGGTTGTCTAACAAGATCTGTGTGCGCTTACAACAATAACAACTAGAAGAATCCATAATTGTGTGCTTGCCTATCTATCTTCACTACAGTTTGTTTCTGGAAAAGACTGAATTTGAAAACATAATTTTTTTGAGAAATCAACAATTCTAAAAAGTGGAAATTTGGAGGAATGGGGCAAGGTCAGAGTCAGAACCTACAGGGTCCATCTACAGGAGGAGGAGGTGGTGGTCCAAACGGTGGGGTCGTCCTAGCCAAGAAACAACACAGTAATAATAATAACCCAAACAAATGTAGTCCAGCCAGAGTTAAAAGTTGCCTCAGGACCTTTTTCGCCCATTTATTCTCCCACATTGGACTTTGCATACTCATTGTCGGATACACGATTGCGGGTAAGAAGAGAAAAAGAGAGAGTGAAAGTAATATTGAGCTGAGCTGACATTGAACTGAATTGACATTGTTTTTCTTGCAGGTGCTCTCATGTTTGAGAAACTTGAGAAAACGTATGAAATGAAACTTATTGGAAATAGAACTGCAAATTTCAGAAAACTAAGGCTTCACTATGTTAATGAGCTATGGAACATTACAGGTAAGTGTATTTTATAATGTAAATAAGTATAAATGGGAAAGGTTAAATATGTGAAAGTGAGAATTATGTAGTTAGCTCTAGAGTTACTATTTCCAATTTTCCCACCCGCTTTGAGACAGCATTTGGTGTTGATGTGGATAAACCTGCATGAAAGGATAAAAGGAAAGTTGTTGTTGATAATTAGGAAGGAATCTGTGTGCACATGAATAATAAGGTTCTTTTAGAGCACACTCAACCTGTACCAACCAACCCCTTGCAAAGCACTTTTCCCAAAGTTTCTGTATTTATTTTCTGTGGTCAGGTCAGAGCGACGACTTAACTGTTTTTTAAATTTCATGAAAATTGAAACAGTTTATTTTAGTGCAAACGGAAATACCAAACTTTTCACTTTTATAATACACACACAGGTAATGCATCACTGCTTTGCTTTCTAGTTTTTTAGAGAAGCGTAAAAGTAAGGAGAGAGTGAGAGAAAGCAAATATAAGTAGACATAACAAATACATGGATTCATTTTACGGGTAGTGTTGTGCTCTCCAAAAAGAAAGTTTTGGAAAACGAGCAAAGGAAAGTAATTTTCAAAGTGAAATGTTAAACTGGGATCAAAGAAAGGACAAGTTTTGAGTTTTTTTCTAAAGTAAACTTATCACTAGCATATCAACACTATTCACATTTCATCAAAAATTCACAAACTTCCAATCTGTTTGCTTACGTGAGTGACATTATCACTCGTAATGAAGGGTGCGACTTGTGTTTTTTTGGCAGTGCAAATTACACCAGGAGGATTGAATTAACATAAATAAGTAATGATCGTTTTTAATTAGTTTTTTAAGTTACAAATTTTGGGACTTGCTGTATGGTGATGCAGCTACTAATTTAATAACCATGTAATAATCATAAAAACATAATAAATGTTAAGTAAAATATTCCATTTCAAATTTACCATCCAAGAATCCACGACTGGTCTGTCGCTGTTCAACTGGCTACATATGTATGTTTAGTAATTGTCAAATATCACCAAAATTGAAATTGTGGTCCGGGTGCCTGAGTTTGAATGAGCTGTTGAAGGTGTTAAATTTAGCAGAACAAACTGAAGCTAACAACCAAACCAAGTGCAGAGGATATCATCCAACCAGGTTACTACTCTACTTTCCTACAAACTTGCACTTTCTCCCTGGAATGGCGTGGGTGCTTATTTCCTGTTATTTTGTGGTTTGGGTGAAAGTAATACTACAAAGTTTTGTCCCACTCTGTCTGGGTGTGATGTCGCGTCTTGGTTTGGAATGGAGGAAGGAGGAGGTTGTGGAATGTTGTGTACATAGAAATGTATTTATCCGAGAAGATCAGATCCTCAAATACGCTTACACAACTCCAGGAAAATGCAAATTACATGGCTTACATTCACGAGATTTCTAAAAGCCGGCCACTTGTTGTCGTTTTGTGTTTACCCGTTTTCCCAAAATTGGACATGACATAAAAAAATGTTTCTTTGGCTGTACTGAAATTTCTGAAATGGAAGCAACTAAAAGATGCTTTTACCGTGTCGTGATTGTGGTTATACAGCCAAAAGGTAAATAATGTTTTCTTGTTGGTTTCTTGCGTAGGACTACAAGAGAACAAATTGTTTGCTTTGGTGATGGTGCCGGGTGGGATGTACATACATTCCCCTTGTTCACTTTTTATTGTCGTTTTTTTCATTGTTGCTCCCACCCAGATTAACAAAATGGTATATCCTGATGGATGGTATTTATTGCCCATGCAGTTATAATTGTAAGTAATTGTAACTTCACAGTGCAGAGATAGTATAGCATATAAAGTTATATACAAATGAAATACGAAAATATTGCAATTTATTAACCGGCTTCCATTTTCCCTGTCTTCCATACCTATTCCAAACTTTTGCTCACAGCGCAACTACTTATATAGCCGTGTTACACCCATTTGTCAAGAGGATTCAGTATAGATCCTGATCTGGAAGGGTCAGGAGAGTAGACAAGCAGATACGTTTGGTGGGATTCTCTCTTTCAAACATATGGCCGCATGAGCTCGTATATTATCGTGTAATAAGTACAAATGTTCTGAGGTGTTAGGTCTCCAGGGCTCTTGTGTGTCTGTGATCTTCTCTCTCCTTCTTTTCTTCACCATATTGTGCAATACAATACAATACACCAACAGAACAACAATAACAACATATGTATGTATGTGTGCATAGTGGCAGGGGTAAGAGAATGGAAGTCTACATTTTGTTGGAAATCAAAGCGAGAAGCGATGCTGCAGAGTTTGGGAGAAAGTGGAAACAAGAATTTTTGCGCCTTAGACCAATAATACATAATACAGAGTGTATCGTCATTTTAGAATTCTTCTACATTTATATATGAGAAATTATAAAAATTGTCAGATTAGAAAGCATGATATAGCGTGTAACTAAACTATGTATATTTTTTATGGAGATATCCCATCCAAGCTAATGAACTGCTACTTTTTGACTCATGGCATAGTTTATGCACATCAAACTTTTTAAATTTTCCAGAGCACGCTTTAGGCTTTGGATACAACAAACTTTTATCAAAGAGCATACATACATATACATACATGCATCCTCTTCTACTCTGAGTTCTGTATACTTTTACTTTTACACATAGGAATAGGAATACGAGTGTAACAAACACATATCAATCTCAGGCACAAATCAATGTCGAGAAGATTCATTGCAGTTTCGCTATAGATGAGGATTTAATCGTATCCAAGTCAAGTGAAAGTGAAGTTAGTTTCAAGCCGATCAGTTTCAGACCATCCCTTCCCTACTTTACTGCATCACCAACCAGCAGCACCCACCACCACTACTGCCCCAGTCAGTTAGGGTTATAAAGGTTAGAGTTAGAATGGAAATATAAGGTCTTGTTACGTTCTGTTCTTCTGGTGGCTCCAGGCCCTCTTCCTTCCAATCCAACCCAACTAAAACTGAACTGAACCCCAACAACTACTGCAAGAAGGGGGCTAAGATAAAAGCGTGGAAAACTAAACTCTGGCTGGACCACTTAAACTTGTTCAAGTTTCTCAGTTTGACTTATCTACTTTGGAGAATTTAGAATTTTTAACTCTTCCGCCTTCGGGTTATTGACTCGTTGTAGTAAAGGAAAGCAGTTGTGTGAGAGTGTTTGTGCGACTATGCTGAGTCGATTGTTGTTCACTCCTTTCCTGTCAGATATCTGTCTTTCTTTTCTCAAGCAAAGGGTTTCCAAACCCCTTAACACGCTCCACATGTCTTAACACGAGTACAATAGTAGTGTAGCAAGCAAGGCAAGTCAACCAACTTTCTCCAAATTCTGAAATACAGATCTTCTTCCATTCCGCAGTACAGCAGTTCTTTTATTCTGTTAATTGCGCAGATCTTAAGTAATTTATTTTTTAGACATTTCTATAGTGAAACATTAATAATTCTAGTGGTTCAATAACAACTTAAATACAAAAAATGTCCTCATTAGTTTAATTAATGTTCTCGGGAACCATTTTTTGACATGCCTTTCTTTATTATCGATAAAAGAATATTATAAAATAATCAGAAAAAGATGTTCGAAAGTAATATGAAGGCGAAGATATCGAGACTACAAAGAGAACAATGAACCTCAATCCCTTCCAAATTCCCATGAACACCTTCCTTCTCATTTTCCCCACTTGAATTGAGATCCATCTGCTCTCTCTCTCTCTCTCTTCTGATCCAAAATTTCTAAACTTTATTCCATGATCCAAACACGATTCGTGAAAGTACAATACAAATTGTAATGCTGTGTTGTTGGGGCGAAGAAGAGGAACAAGTTGGTTAAATGGAGAGCTCGTCGTCTTTGGGGAATTTGTCTCCCACTTTCACTTTCACTTCCACCATCACTGCAAATGCCAATCCAAATCCAACTACATTAATCGGATAGCATGGATGGGGTGAGTAGGGTAGTATAGTAGATCTTCTCTGCAACATAACACAAAACAGCACAACACACAATTAGAGGAAGAAGTTGCAGATCTTTTCTCTTTTACCACCCGTTCGTTCCTTTACTTCGTTCGTTCGTGCTGCTGACGCCGCAGTATTTAATACAATGCAGGCAATTGTGCATTATAAATAGATAAAAGTGGAGAAAGCAAGCAAAGGAGGTAGAGAGGTTGGTTGGGGAGCCAAAAGAAATCCCTTCCTAACAAAAAGTTATCAATGAACAAAGGAATAAAATGAACAAACGAATGAAACTCCATAAGTTTTCGCCTTTCTTTTAAGTTGTTGGTTGGTTGTGCCGATGTGAGAATGGTTCGTTGGCAGCTGGGTGTTTAGAGACCTTTTTGGAACTTTTGTGCCTAAATAGAATTGTGTATGGAATCAGAACGGCGAATGAATATCTTGTTAGTTATCATTGAAACAATCTTTCTTTGAATGAGCAAGCAAAGCAGATTTGTTAGTTCTGGGTCAATTTTGATTTTTTAAATTTTAAATAAAGAAAACTTGTATGTATTCTTTGTAGAAAAAAAAATACAAGTGACATCACATGAGAAAAAGTCCTAGTGAATCTTTGAGCTAAAATTTATCTTTACGATGAGTCTAACGATGAATTTTTCTTAATGTACCCATTTTTCATTCTCCATTTTTGCATGAGTGATTGAAAAACCATTCAAGATTTACTTGAAGTCATTAGTGACGAATTGACGACACAAAAGCATTTGAGCAAAAGGATTTTTTTTAAATCTGAGTTATTTCTTACTACTGCCTCAATCCTTTCAATACTATATATTTATATTCAGTTGGAATATACTGTTACTTATTATGTCATATTCTAACCTCACAAAAATATTATTTCGCAAATTCATCCTTTGAAAGTAAAATGCTTTCTCCTGTTAATGGTCGGTCGACGACTAACAAGGTAGACGCAATAATGAGGACAAAAGGTTGTTATAATTTCCAACATTTTGTAATAAGTTGTGTACCTCATATGGGAAATATGAGATGTTCAGGTAGGTGCCTTTAAGAAATAAACGTGACGATGGCAATTCATCCACACCGTATATCTCGCTGACTATATATGAAATCAAAACCGTCCAAATTGTGGATGGAGAAAGTCAAGGAACCAATACATGATTTATTTTATTCAATGATCCAGTGTTTTTTTGTATGTAGAATAACTAACAAGAAAGGCCGAATACAACCAACTCTTTCACAAAGTGCATGTTTCAACCCCTCAAAAAAATCTAAAGAGAAATCGCAAAAATATATATGTATAGAATGACGGTGAAAGTGGAAGTAAAGACAAGTGGATTTTGAATTGTGGTTTGGTTTGTAATAAATTCGTTCCCAGTTCTTTTTCTATTTATTCAGTCGATTGAAATTGAAGTTGAAGGCAGTGGAGATGGAGACATCACTACTGACTGACTAACTGAGGTTATATATAAACGGCAGACAGGTCCTACTACGTACATAAGCCCTTAACAGCGAGATTGTCTTGTAGGATTTTTAAAGGAATAGAATTCCAAAAATTTGGAATTTAGGACTTTCTTTCTTTCATTCATTCATTCATTCGTTCTTTCACAGTGAGTCGTGTCCTGTTGTAAAGCAGGCCTCTTGTCTCTTCGGCCTCTCATATTTTACCACGATTGCATTTCTGTTTCTGACTCCTTTCCTCCCTTATATACGGCAAAATATGGATGTATGTGGTGGTACTGTGTGTGTGGTGTGGTGGCTTTCTCAACCAATCGTATTATTACAGATATTTGTGCAACGCAAAACCATTGTTCTCTGTATGGATGGATTCCATTTCTATTATGTATTATTAAACCCCATTTTCAATAAGAAAGAAAGTATGGATTTGTCTGTTGAAGACGCCGCATTCTTATTATTATTATCTTCCTACGTCACACAACAATCATGTCATTATGTTATGTCATAATAAGTGCCGTTTATTTTTGGCTTCTGAAAATTTGTGGAATCATTATTTTGCAAATAAGTTAAACTTTCTCCGTTTGTGATGAATTCAAATTTCTTCTCATCGTTGTGCTTTATTATGCTTTGCTTAAATAGTTTTTCGCAAAAGGTGTTGTACATGCTGTACTACGTGCGTGTGTATGCAATTTTATTGTTTTTTGTTATTGTCTTCATCTAGTTTGATGTTGGTGGGTGGGTCGTGAGATTGTTGGTGCTTTCTCTCATCCCAACATTTGGTGGTGGTAAGATTGCAGGGCCAAATTTCATGGCTGTGGGAGAATTAAGGGATCCAAGTTTAGTTTGTTTGAGAGTTTGAGTTGGGGATTAAAAGGTAGTTATTTTGTATTTACCTTGGTGAACAACTGCCATTACGTAGAACATTGCTGCCTGCGGACCAACACTTTCAACTACTACTCATTTTCCTCAACTTGCTTGTCCACAAACAAACACAAGAGTAAGAGAGATGAGATGAGATTGTGTTACGTAATACATACGAGAAGTTGGAGTGCATGCAGTGGGTGACGACTACAATACAAAATGCGAATCAAAACATTTAACGAATCTGTCTTGAGAAAAGTTGAATGTCCGGAACAATGCATGGCATTTTTAATGTTCCAAACTACATACGACTTATCATGGTCCCTCAAAATGTGTAAGGAAGATCTTTACTTGGTATTGTCTGTATTTTAAATTCTTAAAGTGATGACACGCTACAAATTCAAGAAATGCAATATTGCAGATGAAATAGTGTGTGATATATCCTGAAAAGATATTACATTATGCCACGCACCTAAACTCAATCGGCACAGCGGATCCCCCCAACCCCCAATCCTCCAAAGATCATCCTACAAAGAATTCAGGATAAAACAGATTGAAGGAAACAATGGAAGAGTAGAAAACCAAATAGTCCCTGGGTGGAAATATCTGAAAGAGGAAATAAACAGTGTGCACTGCTTCCAGACTCTTTTTTAGAGTTTGTTACGTAACTTTGCTGTTGAACATGAACTTGGTGAACTACTGGGATCTATTTATGCCCAGAAAATTCACACACTGCCGATTACATGAGATTGTGTTTGGCTTTTGCAATAAGAGCAATGTACATAAAACAGAGAGAGAGAGAGAGAGAGAGCTTAAATTCAAGCTGACTTGTCAAACTAAATTGTTTACTGATTCTTTGTGCAAGGAAAACCACTTAAAACTTAATTTTTTAAAACATTTTCATTTATTTGTTATGCAACATTCCAAACATTTCAGTCATAGAATTAAGCACTGTGTCATTTGTGAACAATAACTGATGTCACCCACTATGCTGTGAAAGAGAGAAAGAGAGAGAGAAGAGGATCCCATTATGATCTATTGTTTATTCATAGCCAAATCCGAATCAAAGAAGTTACCACTTTCAGTCTGGCCTGGTTGGTTGGTTGGTTATACTAGTTGGTGATGGAAACAGGGTTCAGTTCTTTAACTCAACATTTTATTAGTACTACCACCGACTACGACGGGTACTACTTGGTGGTATCAACCAACTTCTGGTTTGCATCATTATGTCTTGAAGGGAAAGGGTGGTCAACGGTGTGTGACTTGAACTTCTGTGCTGACTACTTTCTCCTCCGTCGTCTTCCTCCTCTCTCTTTGTAATGCAGAGTGAGTGAGTGACTCTGGTGGTAACAGGAATCGCAGTTGTTGCTGTTATACTTTTTTTTCTATCAAACACTTTCTCAACTTGATTTTTTCACAGAACAGACCGTACCAATTTTAATGTGAGAGCAACAAGGGCAAAAATAGGAAGGAAGAAGGATATTCAAGTTGTGCACAAAGTTTTATTAAGCATATATACAATCCCAAATGTGTAGATATTTTGGGTAAGAAGGGAAAGTTTGTTATTTCAAACTAACTTTTTTTTTATAAAAATATATCTTGCTGCACTTTTTGTCTTTTTTTAATGCACGGAAGGGAGTAAGAGTTTCAGAGTAAAGTTTAGGATCGTGATTGAATTATTTTTAGGGTAATGAATGCGGTCAACTAAAATGTGTGCTCTCTTTATGCATGACCTTCATTTAGAGTGGCGGTTATGTTATGTTGTCCACTTCCAGATATCATGTTAATTTTGAAAAGGTGGCAGACAAGAACAAGACATATTATGATTTTCATAAAATGTTATGCATCACAACCTGGACAATTGGGCGTTGATTCGTCGTCTGTGAACAAAAGATTTTGCAAGGTTTCATCACCATTTCACCCGTCTCATGAAATGGAGGACATTTAAAGAAGATGAAAGAAAGTCTGTTCAACAGCAGCGTTGTCCGTAATCCATGTCGTTCATCCTTCCTTTCCTCCAAGTACTATTATTGGTTGGATATAATGAATGAAATTTAAGTCTTATTCTTCTTGCTTCCATTATGACGCTTTTTGCCGAGGGCTTTCTCTGTGTCGAAATAAAATGTTAAATTGAATCCTTACACTGGAGAGTAGATAGTCGTTTGTACCACTTATGTATGCAACGTAACTGGTCCACAATGTTATGGCTATGAATAAACTCTGGAACCAGTGCCACGACTTCTACTACTATCAGCTAAGAGATGTGACATTAGAGTACATGGTAGAAATGTTGGGGAAGTGTGTGAGGCAACATTTTGTAGGACAGAGAGCAAGCATGGAACAAGAGGAGAGAAGAATCAGACTTCATGATATTTGCTTCAACGCCGGCTGAAAGAAGGGAGAATGAGAGTGAAAGCAGAATAAATAATCCAGACCCGATTTCCATAAATGATCCGAACCCTCCTCTCATCTCATGTTGAATTGAAGTCGATCGCATGTCGGTGAGTTTAAGGGATGTCATCTATTCCTTAACGGTTGTTCCACAACACGCTATTATTATTCCTCTGTATGTCTGTCTCTTTCTTCAGCTATTCTCTATATAGATAGCTTTCCTAATAGCTTCTTCATCTCTCCATGCACTCTATCTTTATCTGGAAGGAGGAGGTGGAAATACTTGGGACATTTATTCTTGACACCTCAGGGTTCCACAGTACTACACTACACCACCCAAATCTGCACGAACGGCATCATCTACACGAAATCTGTGAAAGTATAATCATTTTATGTTTATGTAGATTCGTTGGGATGACGAAATAAAAGATACGCATGCAGATACATCATTCATCAGGAGTCCAATACAATGTAATACTACTGTCATTTGATTGTCATTTGTGATTTTGATCTCCCTCCTAAATGAGTTTGCGCCTCCGGTTTTAAAACAATAAGCGAACTTTATATACATCTCTCACGGTGGCGTGTGTTGTATTTGCTTGAGTCGATCTAATCTAACTTGCGAGCCTGCTCATTCTTCTCCAGCTTCCTGTTGTTTCTTTTCCTCTTTCTATTGTACGTTTACACGTCATCACTATCATCCTTGTCAACGCCTGCTCATGCAAATATAAATTTCCAATTTTAAGTCGCCTCCGGTAACGATCCAACGAGATGATGGTGATGATGGGATTGAAAAAGAAGCAAATTTATTTCGACATTGATGAGGGCGTGATTTCTAAGCACATATTTATTATAGTTTTTGGATTATGAATAGATTTTAGTTTATACTGAGAGAAATTAAACAAGTGTAAGATTTGGCTAAGTCAAATTTCAAGTGTGAAGACGACGATTTGGTCTACACTTTCTTCAAAAAAGTTGTTGAAAAGTTGTGCAATTATTGAATCTCCTTGAAATAATTAGTTTCACTTCTTCTTTGAAATTCTTCAACATCAATCTCACAGCACATTGTCAAGAGAAATTCTTCTTGTGAAGGAGGAGAGAGGTTGTGAGATGTTCGAGAGAGAAGAAGGCGATGTTGGAGTGGAACCACCACACTCATTCAATTCTTCTTCTGTGAAGTGGGACGAAGAACAAATATTTTTGATTCGGGACAATTTATGTCAACTCTCTCTCTCCTCTTGCCGCATATCTGACTGAGATCAGGTTTTCGGTAAGGATGCGAAAGTGCCAACTAAAGCAGTAGTGGCACGACGTCACTATCTATTTCATGTCATATTGAATTCCTGTCCCCCTTCTTTTTCCTCCTCCTCCTTCTCTCGTCCTCTTCCATAATAAGATATAGATGTCAACCTTCAATTGTACCCGTTTTCTTGGAGCCATTCTCCAGTAATCTTACACTTGTCCCTGTCACCTCAAGTTTCCATTCACTCTCCATTTTCCCCACTCTTCTTCTTCTCTCTTCGTATTTGACACCGATATTTCATCCTTATCCTCACATCTAGATCCACTACGACATTGAGAGCTTCAGATTCCTCGGATAACTTTCACCTCCTTTCCCATCCTCGACACGATCTTGGAGAAGAAAAGAACTATTGCATGTATTTGTAGATGGCTCGGGTTTCCTCAATAGATAACGATTCTTGTGTATGTGTGTGCGTGTTGAGGTCGGAAATGTGCGGATGATACCTCTTGTTAATGATGATGCGTTTAATTTGTAATAAAAGATGATGCACAAAGCAAACACGACTAATCCATGGGGCTAAATTCTTTTTACTTGGGCAGAGACACGTCTGTTTTTGAATTTATACAATTATCAAATTACAACAGATCAGAGTCATTATAATAGCTACGGAAATCTTTACATTTAAAATAAAGCGTCTTTTCTGAGATTGTTGATTTAGTTCTATGTGATTTTGTACGTGGGATTGTGGCACAACCACTATCTACCACAATTGCTTATACTCGTTCAGTGTTCGTACTAGATATTCAAGGCTGTTGATACTGCTTGCTTGCTAGTCCAAGTCTATTTTTGTGTTTCATTCCAATTTTGCCCATTTGGAGTTTAGTTCTGTTGGAGATTGCATGAGGTGAAAGTAGAGAAGGGTGTACGAATAACAGGGCAAGATGCATGTATGTCCAGACTTGAGCAGAGATCTAAATCCCCTAAAAAGTAGAGTGGATTGGTGTGACTAGAGCCCTCACTCACAAGACATACTAAATAAAGTTGTCCTAAATAACTTTTATCATTGTCCAGAGTATTTCCAACATTTATATATAAAAAAAACTTTCACCATTCACCACTATTAGATATTGGTTCGGTTGGAGGATGCACGATGGATGGCGTGATAAGATTTACATTGAACAATAGAAAAAATTCGGCTTATAAAATTTTGCTAGATTTGCGCCACTTTTTTTTATTTTTGCAAGACCACGTCAACAGGGTATATATCTAGTCTTGCAATACAAGTCATACAAATCGGAAACACGTAGATGGAACATTGCCCTATTTACATTTAAAGTAACCATTTTTCATCCCCTACCTTAACATATAGAGTTAAGCCATTGACATTTTTGGAGAAAGTCACCAACCCGCTTTCGCTCATTGGCACAATACATTACCGTGTGAAGAAATTGAATTATTTAAAATTGAATGTTTTTTAGCATAAACATTGTTCATAATATTATTAATTATAGTAATATTAATATCTTTTACAGAACAGTTCAACGTGCTTTATGAAATGAATTGGACATCCGCCGTGGAAAAAGAATTGCGAGAATTTGAATCGCGTGTCGTCGCCACAGCTGGGTATACGGACATCAAAGATGATTTACACTGGACATTCAGTGGCGCCTTACTTTATTCCGTCAGCATTATTACCACAATTGGTAAGTTTGTAATGCCATTAACCACTTCAAGCCTGACAGACCCCATTTTAGGGGACCTTTGACACCTGGGAAACCAAAATTTTTGGTATCTTTAGCGCCGGGTAACCCCACTTTTTCGAAACAATTAACGCCTAGAAACCTTGCA
>JAQFZJ010000282.1:0-37639 GCA_034695645.1 Folsomia fimetaria | reverse complement strand
TTTTATGACCTGACTGAATAAAGTATGTGCTAATTAATATTACGGAGTAATTTAAATTGTGAATTGAATGACCACGAGTAGCAAATTCAAGATATTGTAAATTTTAAAATACATTTTGTAAGATAACAATGCAAAACATCGAAAGCCACTTGAATCATCTGCATAATAAAATGAATGTGACCTTAAATTTGCGGAAAATGTATTTGTGGGGGTCACAAATACAAAATTGAGATAGCCAAGATGCTTTGTCAAGATACAAGATAGCTTGAAATCAAAGTGTCTTGTCTATCTCTGCAAATTTCAAATTTGTACTCATCGTGTTTAGTTTGCATGAGGGAGAGGGTTCTATTAATTTTCTACATGAGTTGAGTTCATGGACAGGCAATTGTAATTTCAAAATAAGGTCCTACCCACTACTGTTGACAAGTAAGTATGCAATAAATGATGATGATGATATGATGAAATAAGGCCCAATCACGGTGCTATAAGTCTACTCGGGAATTTGCATATGGAATACGTGAGGTAACTAACCTGTAACAAAGATCATAACGACGACGCAGCGCTGTCTGGACAACCCTTTCGCAATACTTCGTGGCTGAGACATGTTGTCTCCATAAGAAATGAACGAACGGTTGCATTTTTTCCATGACACCAAAAATGAGACTCTATTATCTGAAATAATGCTGTGGATGGTCAGAGCATAAAAATATCCCAGACAGAGTACACGTATACGTTACTTTTCGCTTGCTCAGGTCTCAAAAGGAATATCAGGTGCTTATCCAAATCTTATCATTTCAGTCATTAATTACTTGAATTCATTATTTATTGTTGCATTCATTCCACACAGTGTAAAGCCCCGCTCTCAATTTGGGGTCAACGTTTCTCCTAATTGAATTGAAATTTTTCCGAAAAAAATCAGATCAAAATCGAAATCAAAATCTTCTAATATGTGTGAAAATTCGCCAATTAACGTTGTCGCCCAGATGAAGCAGCCTCCATGCCCAATTTTTCGGAAACAATCGAATCTCTCTTGTCGCAGTGGAGGAGGAGGTTCTCGGCTTGGACTTCCAGTTGCGGATTGTATGAAACCAAGCCGAAAGCCAAACAATTGTTGCAATCAAGCACGGCCTGATTGTTGCCGTGTTCCATGCTGTCCACCACCTTTTCCAAAATGTCCTCAAGGAAGATTTGTGGAGCGGTAGGTTACAACGCGTTAGATTATTTTTGTATACTTTACTAAATCAATTATTTAATTGCACAAAAGAAAGAGAACAGTTATTCACAACATTTCTAATCCTATTTTACTTTCCAGCATCCAACCATTCCTCCCTGATCGGCGTTACAAACCATCGCCTTTTCCTCTTGATGGAATGTCTTCTTATCGACAACAATTTCATTCGAAGTGTGTAGATCGGGCCAAGCCTTTCAAACCTGTCAACACTTTCAACCCTCCGAAAGCAAAGATGGAAGGTGTTTCAAGCTACCGTGAAGCGTACACTTGCAATCCAGTGGTTATGTATCAAAAACCGCCATGGGCCAAGCCGGCGCGGTTTGGACCACCCATAGCCAAAGTAAGGATGAGTTGGAATTGATCGAAATTTTGACCTGCCATGATATGATTTACTTAGAGTTCATAAACTAAAATTTTGTTCGTCTTGAAGATGGAAAGCTTCTCCACCTACCGATTCGATTTCAAGGGGTGCGTGGGAAACGGCAGGGTCAAGGCTTTCACACCCCAGAAACCCAAGTACGATCCATCCACTGCCAAAATGGAATTTAGTACAACATATCGAGGCAACTACATTCCGTACGGTTCCCGAGAATATGGCTACAAACAACCTCCAGCCAAGAAGCAGGTCAAAACTTCTTGTGAACCAATGGAGAGCGTCTCAAGCTACAGGGCTGATTTTTGGCGAAAGTGTTGTGCAAAGCGAAAAAATTTCAAGCCTAACGGCAAGTCCAGATTCTCGACTTCCAAGTTTGCGAATAGGTCCACCTACAGGAATGACTACATTCCATTCCACTTTGGTAGTTAATTTTTAAGATATTTGCAACACAACCATCTGTAACAATATCTTATTAATGTGATTTATTTAGAAAAATGTGTGGGAAAATGCATTCCGGCTCGAATTTATGATGCAATGTATGATTGTGGAAAATTTGCTTGCGGACATGAAAAGGATCCTCCAACTCCAGACGATGATGGGGACAATTGCCCTCCGATGGGAAGATGCTGTCCCCCTAAAGGCGGATGTTGTGGTAATGAAATGGGTAAGTGTTCGGACAGGTTGCGACGTATAGTAAATAAGTAACAAGTATCTTATTCGACTAAATTGCGGTTATTCATAAATTTCAGGACTGTATCCTGGACCACTTCCTCGATGTTGTCGACCAGATCCTGCTCCATTGGAAGGTGGAGACTGCTGAAGAATATTGATGAATTAATTAATTATGTACAATTAACTACAATAACAACCAATCAAAATTTAAACTGTATGGAATTCGTAAACTTTATATAAAACCAGGTAACTAACTGTATATTTAATTTGTGAGATGTATAAGCAGGGTGAAACAAATTTAATACATAGTAAGTAATATATAAATGTTGTAAAATGATAAATTAATATGTAACATGTCCTCTGTCATTGAATTTAAACAACAATAAAACCTCACGATAAACTTAGTTTGCAATGCAATGTGAGAATTAATAGACAGAGTCATTCAATACTTTTAGGATTACATGATAAACTGCATTTTAGCATTGGATTGGGGGTACCGATGCAAGCAAAGGTACTCCCAGCCTGCAAAACCTATGTATTGAACTGCAAACCCAAGTATTATTATTTTGGTTGCATGATTCCCTCATATTATTAGGCAACATGTACTTTCCTCGAGACTGGGGACTCATCTTGGAGTGGTGGAGCCAATTACTTTGAGGGAAGTTCATCCGTGACCGAATCCAATCCAGATCCAGATGGTTATTTTATGTGATCACAATTAAGACGAGAATATTTACTTACTAAAATTTGGGTGCAGATACCTGGACTGAATATCTGTGAGTCTGGACGAGACGAAGATGAGTTAGTGGCTCTTTGCAATCCAATTCTATGTAGTAACGTTGTTTGTATCTGTAATGCAGTAGGAGACAAAAGGGTTGCATTCATTTAAGTGCTGAGTCCAATTTGATTCGAATATGAATCTATGCAACCATGTATGTTGGACTCGTAACGAACGCACTCTTAAGATGCGATTAGTTGAAAAGGAGTCGAAAATCTTGGGGAGAATGAAATAAATGATAATAATAATCACAGTGCAGTCGAGACGAGTGTGATTGAGGTAAACGCTGTTTGGATAAATTAAACGGTTATTAAATGAACAGTTTATCGGCGCTTGATTTGATGAGATTATCCATTTGTTAGATTATTCACCATATAACCAATCTACACAGCAGTCAATAGCCTTACAAATCGTATGTCTGGATTCTGGAGGATTCTCTTAATAAGAATTTCTTATTATATTATTTTTTTCTTTATAAAAGGGCAATCACATCGCATCCAATTCAAGAAATCTCAAAATCAGATGTCTGTACAATTCATTATGCATCTATGCACCTTTTGTATTTCAATGCATTTCAAGTATTGCAGTACACGGAATATTGATATGCATTCAATTTTTATGAAATGTCTGAAATGACGCGATGCGCTGTTTTCCACAGTCCGGGCATCCAAATAAAAGAAATGAAGACATTTATTTGCTGATATAAAATGAATTCGTATTGTACTAGTTTGTGAAATTATGACTAGGATTATTAGTTAGGTATGTGCAACTAAACTAACTGGAGCAGTGATGATCATACACACATATTATTATTTCCTGCATTTTTCATGTCACATGCATTGGGTGAACAATGGAGAATGGCGTGATAACTGCAGGGCTGCGTCATCATGAGCAACTCTATCATTAGACAAGACACAGAGAAAGAAAAAGCAGAATTCATTCTAGTTCTGATAATAATAATTTCTTCTGAGAGACTGTGCATTGTTACATTGGACAAGAATATATGTTTTCGAATATGTTGGTGTCCACATTCTTGTTATCTCCTATTGTTGACAATGCTCTATTTAGAACTGCTTTAAGGAACGCATGTATCAATTGGGCTAATTTAATTATCAAAATAATAACATCAATGGTTAAATGGATTTCCTGAGCTTTTTTTAAAAAAAAGTGCTGCTTTATATTATTTACAAGTTCTCAGGATCGAGCTAAAAATATAATTTCGAATTATACAATTTTGAATTACAATTTTGAATTGTAATTGAAGCAGATTGCCCCCGTCCACCAATAATCACTTTCTTTCCTACTTCTCGCATAATATGTAGCTGGAAATTGGGCCCGATTTTAATCAACAAGTCGGTAAATCGTGATCAAATCAAATTATCGTTAGCTAGCAGACAAAGTTTGAAATCTCGACATTTCCCAGGATTTCTCGCTTCTGGTTTTGCATTCTTGTGTGCAGTCCCATTCCCATCATCATGAGTGAGTAGTAGCATACAGAATCTCAAGATATGATGAGTAGTAACATAAGAATTGGCTGTGTGTGATTATGGGTTAGGGATAATGTTCACGGGTCAGCAGAAATAATATGACGGTGGTGCTTTATTATTATTTGGTTTAGTGGAATTGGAAATGAATTTTCTTGACTACCTGACCAACCACTGACCGGTCAGGCTCTTGAGAGGAGTTAATCCCCTTAATTTGTGAGAGCGGGCGGGCAGGTAAATCACTGAGTATGGAATTGCAGTAGGCGGAATCATGATGAGGATGATGGATTTAATGGAGTACGAGACAGAAACTACCCACTCTTGTCACTCAACGCCACAACGGTAAAGAAATAAAAGAAAGATTGCGACAGGTGATGTGGTGAAGATGATGATGACCAGTTCAGAAACACAATGAGATTACAAAGAGTCTCATTTTTAAGTGGGGTGAAGTAAGTAAAGTTTAACAAATAAGTTGAGAAGGAGCCATCCTTGTTTATAAGCAGAATTACATGCATTATAACAAAATTTATTAATTTATTAAATTAACTACAAAATAGAACAACTATGTAGCATGCCAAACCGTTAATTTATTACAGAATTATAAAGAAGACCTTTTATAAATTAAATGTAAATATTCTTCATGCAATGCAGTCATGCAAACAAAATTAATTTCTGAGCACCATTTTATCAGCACTTATGCTTTATAAAAATAAAACTGTTCGCGTAATACACCATTTGTGCCTTTATTTATGTATGTATGTACATTACTGCAGAATTTCCACTTGAGCTGCGACATTGTTACAAGAAGAAGACATGGATAAGATGATGATTATTACATGTGATTGTATTGTAAAAATCAGCTCATCATATCTCTGGCAATGCAATGGATGATGGTTGTGGTTATTCTCTTGTGAATAGAAGAACAAGAAGGAGAGCTTGTAATTTGAGTGCGGCTAAGAAATGGAATCAATAAAGCATGATTATGATCATCTTCTTCTCGTCGCTGCTTGCTTTGCTACTCATTTCTTCTGCTACCATTATTTCTTTGATGTTGAATTATTGTGTGTGAGTAAAGCAATTGAGGGGATGATGATGATAGTGAGAAGTTGGTTGATATGTGTTTGAAGGTGCTTGAGACATTGTGCGACCATTCTCTCATTATCCATCAGAGCAATAATGACACAATACAATAGAATAATGTACATTGAACTGTACTGGATTTGATTACTGCTTGCTTGCACTTACACTTTTATTATTTGACTTTGGCTACTTTGCTCAAAGTTGCTTACACCCATTGCTTTTCCTTTGAGAACCTGTTTTTTTTTCACTACACAAGTCCTTTTGTGTCCACCATTGCACTAAGTTTGTCGAGAAGGAGAAGAAGAAGAAGAAAGATCATCTCATTATTATTACTACAAATTCATTGCTGTGTAATGTAAGGTAATTTAATAGACTTTGTAATCTTTGTATCATTCACCATCACCAACCACCAGAATGAGTCGCTATTTTATTTATTCTCCTTCCCATTATCCATCAACCGAGTTAACAAGACAACCATCGCTCTCTCAAAGAAAAAAAACGAACAGACACACGGTGAATATGGGATTGATGTGATTTTCCTTCCTTTTTATGAAATCTTATTAATATCATCTTCCTTTGAAGAATGGTGTGGTACTCCCATAATATCCATTCCATGTCCATATAACAAGAAATAGCTTATTTTTTATATTAAAAAATAAGTATTGAAGTATTTACAAGTAACTATTTGTACTTATACCATATTTAGCAACTTGAATTTTAAGAGCTTATTTTTGCATATTCACTACTTATTTTGTAATAACGTTCCAGTTATTATCCTAAAACTGCTGCTATTTTGCACAAGTAAACTTGGTAATGAATTAATTCTATATATCAAACTGATTAAAAAAACTGCATTCATCTAAAAACAACCCCTCAGAACTATATAACACAAACATTTTATATGGATTTAAAGAATGTATTTATTTCTATTCACATTTAAATGTTGTTATACGATGTAAAGATTGAGCCGGATAGTGTAACCATTATAATAATGCAGTTCAAGAAGGTGTGCTTGAGAAGGTACAAAGGGCCGCCTAACCAAATAAGAGCTAATTTCATCCCTTTATCGCCTCATCTTAGTTTTAAACTTGATCTCGGAAACCGAAAACCCCACCTTCTCTTAAGACATACAAGTGCTATTAAACAACTTTGAAAAATTCTTCTTCTTTCTCTGCTATGACCTACTGGTATGTGTGTCTGTAGCATGGATATATGAACAATTTTATTAAACAGTTCTATAATATAAAATGTTATTTCACAATTTTAGCTCATGTTATTGAAGTAGTAACTTCAGCCCTACAACATAATCATTTATTTGCCTTATTAGTCGCAAACGTAAAGAATAAGACCGATATATCGTAATCTGTATTAATGCCTAAAATTGTATTGTATTCTGTATGACAGTCCAATAATGTATGTATTTATTTATACGACAATCGGGGTGGATATCGGAATTCCAGTCGGCCCATCATCATGTTCAACTCCGCCTTTCTTGTTCGCACTTTAACTGGCCAAGAGATTTATGACCGGCTTTGACTTAACCCCGAAGACACAAGACAAACTGATTTTATTTTTCATCATTTATTTGATATTGCAGTGCAACTTTGTACGCATAATATTATAAATGCATCCCGAGACGGCAGTTAGATAATATGGCATTACAAAATACAGACATTACTTACATTAACCAGGGGCACATCGTCTTAAGAGGTGAAAACACGCCCACATTGTAATTCTGTCAAGAAAGTAAAAGTCTCCTCTAATTTCACATTCATATTTATAAAACAATAAATTTGAAGCATGCTACTCGCTAATTTGATTATCTAATTTAACATATAAAATGGAGAACATGCATAAATTAACGACTTTGCCAAATCATATCTTGAGATTTTGGACTGGATAATAAAATGAAGCTCATAACAAAACCAGTATGCACTGCATTAGGTTGCATGTAAATATGACTGAAGTCAATTTGAGGTAGTGTCCAGCCCGACCCACAGCAACAATGTAACCATATATTCGTATTCTAGACATATACTGACACTTGTTGTTTATTCTATTCTTCATGTACTTACTTCTGATCTGGTCCATTTGTTTTTGAAGATGGACCAAACTTGCCCCGACAGTCGACACGCCGAACAGTTGAATAAATGGTGTAAAGGCAAAGTTGCTCATGATGATTACATAGCAATTGGATCGAATGGTCTCAGTCCGTCTGGACAGGGTTCATTAATGAGTGACTGGGAAAGAAATTGCATCGGACAGTGTATTCTGTATTGATATTGATTGGAGAAGGGACATTAAAAGTAGCTGCTCTTCTGGTTGGGGGATTACATCACATTAGACACAAGGTGATATTATATTATATCGTATACATAATACATTGTGATGATGAATCAGAGAGAAGGCAATAAGAAAAAGAAGAAGATTTGGTTAGAGTTAGTCAGGCAAGATCACGAAACGCTGGGCTTGTAATGATACAGCGGCGCCTTACTCTTCTACTCTTAGCATGCAATGCGCGTAATCAACACGCCAACTTAATAGTTTCCCCAGATTTCTTTCCATCTATCTCTTTCCCTCTCTCTCTATATAAGCTTCAATAGTCAGGACACTCGAGAAAATTCGCAGATTACTTTTCTATCAGCTATCAAGAGAACTTATCAATTTTACAAAACTAGGTTTCCACAAAAAGTGAGCAAACTGAAGATGTAGTCATTGATTTTTGTTTTTAAATCTTACAAACAACATTTGGATTAACCAACCAAGCAAGCAACCTCAATTCATGGGTATCAATTTTGTAAGTTTTCCTTGAAAATTAAGAGTTGACTTGAAACACTTGTGCTCTGCTCTGCGAGTAAATTACATGACATTGCATGTTATGTGCACCCTGATTAAAGTTAATATCTCTGCATTCTCAAGATATTTAGGTTTAGATATAGTTAATGCGTAAAGTATGCATGTGCACTAAAAATTGGTGGCTTCTGCTCTGCCTGGTGAAGAATATGTAAGCCAGAAGAGATTTTTGTCAAATTGTGAAATTATGGAAGATCTTCAATGATGAATGAATGACGAGGGTCGTTTTCTATGATGATGATCATCAAGCTTTGTGTCGTGTAAGCAGCCGATTAAGTTATTCCGAGCATGTTGTTCGTGTCATTTGCTCACATACTCGTCGTCCTTCTCTTTTTGCTTGTTATTCAAGTCTTAAGGAAGGAAATTGACCGTATAGTGACGATTTGCTTGATGATGGTAATGCGGATAGAGATGAGATGTGAATATGATGCATGTCTTTTCTCTGTAATAATAATGTGATGAGAGGATTGCCGTCATGTCATCGCTTGATCTTATCTCACATCACTCCATTCATTTTTCATCTCAAATCGTTTCTTTCATCTTCCCTACCAAAAAGTTGCAGTCACTTGACAAGAAGCTGTATACATACCTTCAATTCGGCCAGAAAAATCACCTGGAAAATAATATCATCGTGTCTATCGCGGCACCTTTGACTTATGACCTTCCTCAAACCTCCAGTGGTAAGAAGCAAAGGTCATTGAGTTAAAGACAATGACCAAAGGTGACAAGACGATGAGTTTGATTTTCAATATCAGCTCATCCATCCATTCTCAGTTCTCACTTTGTTGTAGGCTATAATCTAATACACAATTCGAATGAATCAAGAATGATCAAGAATGCTAATATTTGTCAAACGCTTAAGTTTTCCGTAATAATAATACGCAGATGTGGACCTGTGGAGAAAATGTATGTACTTTCCCGTAATTTGACACAATCCCAATACTATTTTCTCCAATCATAACCTGTACTGATAAGCTAAAAGTCTTCATTGAAATTAGTGTGCTTATTACCCATATAATAATACCAACTGATACCTCCTAGATTATGATCATTCAACAATATGTAGTCTCCTATGCTCACTATCTAGTCGTAGGCAATGGTTTATTTTACATAAGTTAAGTATGCATGCATATATTTATTTATATCCAATATTAAATTACGTAAGCAAGACCAGCAGCATTTTGACATCTTGAAGGTGAGTGGAGCAACCAACCTTTCCCTTTGGCTACCGAGACCGACTCTTGTCAAATCCATTCAGGTTTCTAATCCATCATCTCTCTCAAATTCCACAGAGCTTTGTTTTCCTTCTTGGAGAGAATGAGAGGTGCACAGGGGAATATTAACGAACCCTTCGTTCCCCTGTCTCTAAATTCTTACTTTCATTCTTCATTTTCCTCCATCTCAGCAGCATATTTGGTGTAGCAGTGCTTTACGTGATATGTATGACATTGCACCACACCACACACAAGCATAGCTGCAGCATAATATGTATTCATTCTTTAAAACTTGAATCGAATTTATAAATTGTTCATTTGTTACTACACTTGTGAGGAAGTTATTATAAGATGCACATAGATAAATATATGAATAGTACTCCATTCCAGAAGACCATGATAATCAAATATTAATGAGAAACTAAAATTCCATCCTCAATTCATTCACTTTTCATTTGTTGATGTGAAAACAAATGGTGAAATCAACATTTTCCTTGTTTGTTATACTTTTATCTATGTTCCACAAATAATGCTAAAGCTTTTTAACTATTGTTATAGCATTGTAGAATTGGATCAATTTATCAAATATTGGGCAAACTAAACGGATTACATTCAATTTGTTTGCTAAACACCCTTTTCACAAAGAAAGGTAAAAAGAGAATGACGAACGGTCTTTGTGTACCCATCAAAAGCTGCAATGTAAGTAAGTACTTATTTGATGGATTTTTTCTCGCCCAACTAAAATTCATTTGTTTGGTTGAATGGGCACTTTCCTAAAAATGGGAAAATTCGATCAACACTCACTCACTGAGGATGAATGGGTTCCTCCCCGGGTGCAGTTAAACAAAGTGTCATCCATTGTTTGGTAACAATTGAGTGAGTGAGATCCAAAAAAAAGTTGCCAGTCCACGTTTACACCAACTTGTTAACACTGCAAATGAATAAATAAGTCAAATTGGATGTATTAGAAGGAAAGTCTTGAAGAGAGCAGCGTACCTATATTTGTAGCAGGTGTTGCATTCCCATGAGCTTATTCAACAGTGAGTTAGGTTAGGTGCCCCAACCAAGCAATATGTACTCGTATTAATAAGTTACGTGGGTTCTTCTTCTCCTGTGTTTATTAAACAATTTGACCACATCAACCAAACTGACATACTGTAATAATATGTAAATGTGCAGGAAATACAATTTTGTTGCAATTTCTGACTCATACATATTCTGCTGTGTATTATTATTTACTAAAACATTTGTATATTTTAATTGACAACTGAAAAAGAGCTTATATTTAGCACAGCTCTTGTCCTGGCTTGCATACTTTTTTTTACATTATGTATTAAATACTGAATTAATTTGGTGTGACACCTGCCCAACTCTAGGCACGTGCACCTTGACTCTCTTGAATGGATGAGTCTCCATGTCAGGTTGGAATTAAGGACCTACTTAATGGTCTTTAAAAAGCAATCTTCAAATTTATTAGTGAAGGGTAAAGAAGAAAGGGAGGGAGGAGAATTTATAGCAGAATATAGGTACATCTTTTGACAAATAATATGATGATGTGAGAAGAGAGAGTACGTATGTATTTAACAAGGCACCTGCCCACCGTCTACTTTTATTTACGGAAAATGTGTTTTCTTGACCGTGTATAATTTATCCTATGGTCGGCGAGTGGACAGACAATTAGGTGAGACGAGGTGGGACAGATGTAACTTCACATTTTTGACCGTTTTTCTTCCAGAGATGACAAGAAGAAGAAGCGGTGGTGACTGGGCGATTGGATCTTGAACGCTCTTCCTCTCTCTCTCTCTTCACCTGCTAATTACCATTTTCTATTGAATGATGTGTTTCACCTCTTTCTTTGTCTTTTTAAATAGGAGCCTTTTTCAAAGGTATGATGACTTAAGGCACTTTGTCTTTGTGTGTATTGCATTCTCTCGAATTTTAGTAATTATGAAAGCGAGCATTAAAAATAAAAGAGTTATATTGGTCAGAAATAGGAAGTATTATTGAAAGGTTTATTACAAGGTTTTAAATTTTAAATGTCTACAATACACAAGTAGTCATAATATCTTGGATAGATACAAATTCCAAATTCATACATATTTGCTGTGTACGTGCTTGTGTATATTTTTCACAGGTGGGATTTCATACAATTGCATTTTTTATTTGATTACAGAATTTAAAAAGTACAATAAAGCATCTTGGTGTGGCATGAACACAGTGAACGATTTATGAGTTGACAGATAAATTGTCTGAGAAAAGTCTTCGTATTGTCATCACAAACTTATTTCACCAGCAACCAAAGCAAAGCAGCGACTCTGTTTGATGCTCTCTCTTTGTGCTTTTTTTCACATTCAAACATTTTGAATTCGGCTTCAGTTTAAGTCCCAGAGAGAAGAACAGAACAATGACAGTGACAACGAGTGGCACGGACATAAAAGCAAGCAGGAGGGTTTTAATTTCATTGCTTGCGTATTTAACTCGGTGAATTCAAACTGGTTGAACTGTTGAATTCTGTTAATTACATGGACAGATAGGTCCAATTTTTGGAATGAGGAATTTGGTGAGATATTTGTGATTGGATGGTTGGCTTATATAAATACTGTTGTTGTTATTTATTGAACACGATACATATTAAATGTTGCATGTCAACATATTCACAGCAACGTTAAGGAAAAACTGACATGGACGTGTTTTTGGCTGAATTGTTCTCGGACGAACAAATTGATTGTCATGTTTTTTTAACACAGGAGTTGTTTTCACCAACAAACTCACAGTTTTTGGGTGAGACTTCTTCCCACAGCAAATCTGTCCCATTATAAATTATTTAAAAGAAGTTGGAAATGTCTCTGAACCCGCCCTTGAATAAAACCTGTCACGAAATATAAAGATTTACTTACGTCTAATTACACTATATGTGCTTTTTAAATTGTTTAACTCTAGACTTATGTAGCAGCTCCTTGAATAGTGGCAATGTATTAACTGAGTTAGAATAGTAAATGCATCTTCCTTCCAAAACATTCGGTTGGGCATGTTTAAACATTTTATGCGGACACACAGTCATCTTCATTAAAATTGTTTTTAGAGAGGCAGAGTGCATTATTCACTTATTATAACTAATTGTTTTTAAATCTTGAACAATTTTGGAATTATAATGGAATGAAATTTCGGATTGGCCAATGCGCTATTATAGTTGGGTTCGTAATATGTCGAATGAATGGACAGGGGCAAAATAATGACTTTGTAATGCTAATTAATTGCTAAATTTCTCCAGATTTGGAGCATTATGTGCCTATTACAGCCCCCGCTATGTCTTCAAAAGAATGACAATTCAGTTAATGGAATTAGTAAATTAATTTAACGGAGACAATAAACAGTTTGAAGACAAGGATCTAAATACGATCGATCGTATATTCGATAGGTAAGGGCAGGCACCGAAACGATCCAGTGAGTGAGTCAGTGAGTGGTGGCAACTTATGAGGACTACGCCTGTGTTAATTCAACTTGTTAATGGCTTACTTAACTCCAAGATGAAAATCTTTACCAAAGACTCCAGTCATAATTAGGTGCTTAAGGAGTGTTCGAAAAAAACTAGTTCAATAACGCCTTGTTAACTCTTCTAGACGTCTTAACAAACCTGTCGATCCGCTGCCCTTCCGAGTTTGGCTTCCATAACTGAGAAGCTTGACCAATTGACCACTGCTGCCTACCAACCAAACCAATGAATGCTTCTAGTCATTGTATATGTGCTTTTGAAATGCTTCATTTTTAAAATCTCCTATGAAAACAACACAAAATTGAAGACATATTTTTAAAGGCATGATTTCCATGAAGAAATTGAAATGCACATTCTAATCGCAAAAACAATAGAAAAGTCGGTGACAAATTTATGCCATATTCATTCTTCCTTTCCTTCGTAACGGTGTCGGGACGAAGTTGATGTTCCACATTTTCTTAATGGACTTTTGTTCAAATGAACAAGTTAATTGCAATGGTGTGTAATGAGTAATGATTTTATTAATTTAGCTAAATACAGTAATTAAAGAATTGCCCGAGGTCGCTAACTGGCTGCAAACACAAACCAACGATTTCTCCTCGGTTGACAAAACTAAGTTTTGTCAAATTCATGCATTAATTAATAATTAATTAATTCATAACAGGACACCACTCAGTGGAATTATACTCGTAATTGGTCGCGGCTTTTAGGTGATACTTTCGAAAGATATGTATTTTATCTCTTCAATGACAACAATTTGTTTGATTTATTTTAATATTGAGAAAAAGCTTTAAGAAACACATTCATCCAGTCCAATTAAATAGCAACTGTTGCTCGTTCAGCTCAGAATTCAAGCAAACTCAGATAACTTTTAACCAATACCGTCAATTGATAAATGTGACCAGGAAACCCTTTTTTAGGGATTTGAAGGAAGAAAAAATGTTGGCATTAAAAGTTTTACAAGATGTTCCTCATCCTGACACGCAAATTATCAAAGGAGCCGTTAATGTTGGTAAAAGACTTTATGTTTTGAATTTAGTGATCCAATTTACAAGTGGTTACTTTGAAGCCACAATCATCGACCTTGCGACACGAAGAATCCACGAAATTGTTAAATTTATACTTTGGACCTAATTTTTACTTAGCGTAACCAACTGGTGGTTTACAAGACCGACAATTTGACGTCTTATTACGTTCATCGATTTGTCACGAGATCGAGAAACATTCAGGACATTTCCAAAATTAAGGCGACTTGAGCGTGCAACGAAGAGATAAGAATTAACTTCCTTGTCAAATAATAATAATAATGTGTAGCTTTAATAGGCTCGGTCGTTTCTATTTGTGGAAGAAGTGTATCACGAAATTATTTCCTTTCTGAGACAATTCTAAATTAAAAAGAACTGAAACTTTCGACTTGGATTTCTTTATCAAGTATTCAACTGCATCAATATATACAACATCTCAAAATGTTTTATTTGTGCTCATGTAAGTAGCATACTTTTTTATACACATCTTGCTAGTGAGCAGACAAGATGAGACGAAAATCTTGCTACCCAACATGAGTTATACACCCCTAAAATCCTATGCTTTATTAGCTGGAAGAAAACGAGACGTGTTATTAAGAACAGTATAGCACATTTATTAAGATGACCAACACATTTAAGACCTGATAACTATTTGTCAACTGTAATATTCTAATTCTACAACTTTCATCGTGGTGAAAATTCTTTAATTTCACGAAATTGGGATTCTATTAACATTCATTCAAATTGTGGAGTTTTCGTGATTGTGGAATTATTGGCAACTTTCCTATAAAATGGTTAATAATGCTGCGCTGAGTTGGGCGATACGTTAACAAAAACATTACAATCAAATTCCGGAAACCATATAAAATTTAGTGAATTGTATTCTGTTATTAAATGTCATCTCCAAATTGGAATGATTTAATGAAGAATAAACTAGTTGATAAAAACAATCCCATTCATGTGCAGGGCAGTGCAGGGCAGAAGAGGATGTCTCAAAATTCATCGAGTGGAAAATGTTTATGATAATTTTCTAAAAGGGTTTATTTAACACAGTACCACCTGGCCACCTACAAGTCAACCCTTTGTTTGTTCCCACAGATCATTATGACAATTTATTTATGATTCAATGGTCGACTATTTGATGGCTTTTGAAATGAGCCTCACCCAACCCAACACAACCTCCAATCCACAACAATGGTCCAATAATAACCCTGCTCCTTGTTTACCTGCTGCGATATGCTTCACCCCGTAAGCAAGCAAACAATACCCTTCTCTCAATAGAAATTGTCTGCATTAATTACTGTCTATTAACACAAACTCTAATTGCAATGAATTATATACGTCACAAAGATATCTGTACACAAGTGAAAATTATTTATTTCTGTATCTAAACAAAAATTTTGTTATAAACTTGTAGTTTTTAAAATACCATTTCTGACGATGGGTAAGAAAATGTCTTGGAGAAACTAAAAATCATGCGAATCTACCTTCTGATCTGGTGCAGATAGTGTATTATTCGAAACACTATTTAAATCACATTCAAAAAAATACTTAATACTATCAGGGTGACCAGACTACTTAAAGAACAATGAGACAGAAATTAGTACATATTTGTGTCACAAATAGACGCAGCTGACAATATAGTCCTCTGAGTAACTATCTATCTAATAATCCCCATAATTTATGCACGAATGTGCAATATTATCAGGATGCCGAGGAGACTGAGCAGTCAAGCAGGCAGGCTCCAAAACTACCTGAACTTGTGTCATCCACTTTGTATTCTAATTTTTTAACAATAAAATGCAAATGGTTTTAAATGCATTAGGTATTACATCAGTTTCCCATGTCATCTCCAACTGTCAATTGTTCTCTTTGTTTTTGACGTTGTTTGTATCATCATCATCATCTCTCGTCCCATCAATTCCCACTCATTGGAGCGAGTATTTATTGCTTTATGCATCCCATTATGCGGTAATTTGTATCCTTTGTGATCCTCATTTAAATATGTTGAACGCTTTTTGATGTTTTTGATCCCAACATCCGGCAGTTTTGCGTCGTTTAGCTGTACTCATCTCGCATTTCATTTTGTGCAGTATAATGATTCTTATTCCAAACATAAAGCAAACACAATTCATTTATTAATCATTATTATTCAGTTTATACTCAAAAAAATACATTTCATTTCAAATGTCATCCGTTCAAAAAGGTCTTCGACATTAAATTTATTCCAATGTGTGTGATATAACAAATAATATCATAAAACACATCCGTTCTTCCCTGCCCTCGTATTAATATGTGATCCTGTAAAAAAAAGTGACTCGGTTATGGAGATGGGTGGGTATGTATATTGATGATGGTTGGTTAGTTATATAAGAGTTATCAAAATTATTCATGTTAATTTCATCTGAAAATATGCATCGTTTTTCCTTAATTTTGTAGAGTTAGTCGATGACTATATTATGGCTTCCAACAAAAAGTCAACTGCAAAATACTACAATAATATGTTTTCTATAAAAATGAAACAACTCCCATTATTATCTGCTTCCACGGAATAATGTACGAATTTTCATGATATTATCATCATAGCCTTTTGCTTTGATGGGGCGGGTGCAAGCCAACCATGGCCTAAATAAGCCAATCAGCATTCGATGAAAATTGCTCAATCTTTTTTGTGTGATGCTTACGTAAAAGGTGATCTCAAAGATTACGCTAAACGAAGGGATTGATTACTCCCAGTTTATATTCCAATCTATGTAGTCTCAATAACTGAGTTGGCCTCAGCTCAATGCATGCAAACCCACAAACAACCTCTGCCTATAAATCTTCAATCATCTATAAATTAAAGGATGAAGAAGGCATGCTAATTGCTCTCCAATTTTTTGTCACCCACCAATAATACGGTCCAATGCATAAATATATTCAAATGCAAGTACTAACATTTCGTATATATCAAGTTATGTATGCATCAAATTGGTCACTTCAAAATGGTGAGCACGAAAGGCGTCAACTTCGAAGCACAACAATTAACAATATTTATAAGTGTACAAATTAAATGTCCAAAAGATCATCAAAAGACATTATTATCTGAAACACGAAGAATGACACAACAACTGCTGCTGCTGCTGAATTTTTTGCTGGGGTCTGTAAATTGTCTCCTATTCAACAATAATTAAAATCAGATCTTGTCCTCCAAGTGATCAGGTCATGATGAATGAATGAAGGAAAGAATAAAGAAAGAAATAAAGGGTACATATAACTGCACCCTATACTTTATAATGGGGAGATCTTTCATTCGCCACGCTTTTGTCATCAAATTATCTGACTGATAAAATTTCGATTTGATGACTGTCTACTCCACGACTTTTGGTAAAGAACAATCAAAGAGGAAATTGTGAGGTAGGTGGTTGCATTGCATGGCGTTGTTAGCGTTGGGTTGGGTTGGGCTTCAATGAAAACGAAAACGAATTTACACTCAATTAAAAGTTACTCAATCATCATACATACGATCAAGCTGCACTCAACCATCCATCCATCCAGTAATAGCAACAATTCACAATGGAAACTTAGCTCTATGTTCTTTAAAACTTGTATGATTTACGAGCAAGTTGGTCTTACTCATAGGCTGGGTGTCATCTGACTTGGCAATAAATAATAAATCTGCTTCAAATGCTCATAAATTATGGATGTCCTGTTGATTGTTGGTGGTATTTTAAGGGTATTTTAAAAGTTTTGTATTATTAGAATTCAAAGTACTTAAAGAATGTAATTATGTGCGAGGAAGGATTTAAGGCAGATTTCATTTCAAAAGGTTAAAAATTTACACAATTGTTTAATTATTGTTACGCATTTTTGCATTACATTTACTTATTTGGTTTTAGACCTTTCCCAAAGTGGTGGTGTCGAACTACAGATTTTTTAAATAAAATAAATGAAGTAAATAAGTGTATGCCTACGACAACGACAAGGAATCATTCTTCCATTGGAACCAGCATAGCATCCAGTCAATCAATTCTCTTATCTAAATTTCGTGACCAGATTGTGATCGTGAATGCTCAGTTGTACATGAACTTATTTGTTCTCACTGTAAATAATGGATTGCAGATTGTAAAATCTTTGTGTGGATGGTAATTTTCTCAAATTCGATCCGTGTATCGAAATGCTTGAGATTGATTTCATTTATTATTGTAACAACGATAGCAAGTCAAGTAGTCTCAAGATTTGATTTGATTCCATCGTCATCTCTTCCCTCAGTCAGGCTTTAGATGAAAGATATCTATACTTTTATTCTCCTTTTCTTAAGAGATGAAAGAAAGCTGCTGCCCCAGCTCATTATCCTTATTGTTCACAAAAGCTACTGACTTTAGCAGAGTGTTTAATCACGGATTGAGTTCCAAATAGCATTAGCCTCCTTTTACTCATCTTTTATCAGCTTCTGTATTTTCTGTTACAAATCACAAATAATACAAAACATCCTTCTTCCTTAGAAAAAAGATACAAACTTGACTCGATTTTGTACAACTCATCATCTAATTTATACCATTATTCTCATTTGTGGTATAGGAACACACATTACACGTTTTCTAAATTAAGAATTTGGTGAAAGTTCATATTTCAAGGGATGATTACTTCCAATCCAACGCAACCTCATCTAAAATGACGGAGCATAAGAAAAAGTGTCATATAATTTGACTGGATGCTATAATAAATACCAGACCACGTCATTATTGGGTGTTCTTTCATCAATCTCATCTCATCATCCGAATTCTTTCGAACAAATAATTTCTAACAATCAAACTTACGGAATCAAATTCAAGTAGCAAGCATTTAAGAAGATATTTAAGAAGTTGTAATAATATTTTGTGCTTTTTATACCTATTGAACCTATTGAAAGAACACTTGGCACTCATTTTTTTTCCACAGACAGATATTCTGTATGTATGTATGTGTACGTGGACATTTAACGATCGTGGCTTGTGTCAGGAATCAAATCCATTGAGAACAAAATTGAATGTCATCATTGTGCTTCGTAATGCTGATCACTATTTAGATCAAATGTACCAGCATTTAATCCCTGCTACCGGGCTTGCAGGTTTGAAACTTTTTCTTTTGTGGATTATTGTTGCTTTTTTCCATGACATTACATTGCATTACTGCATGACCATATCACAAAAAAGACCCCACAACCAAACCATAGGTTCGATAATTGCAAGATGGGGCATATTGAGACATTTAATACATTTATAACCTGAAATTGTGGTAGATGCATTAAATACCAAGAAGCAATCATTTGAACAAACAATATAAAAGCAGCAGATTGTTCCTCCAGAAATGTTATTGTATGTCATAACTCCGTCAGCGTTGCTACATAGTGTGAGGTGAGTAATATTTAAAAGAAATAATATGATGATGTATAATTGCACAGTTTCCGTTTCCGGAATTATCGAGAAATATCCACAAATAATTTAATACTCTAGGATCATCAATTGGCACCTTTCTGTAATTAATGCTTGCTCTTAAACAGACACTTCCCAGTGGTTGGTTGGTGGTGATCATGATCATGACGCATCTCTATCGCATGATGCGAATGGGATTAATAATTAAGATGTCGAGAGAAGTGACTGTAAACATTTGCAACCATGTTATTAGCAAAACCAACTTAATTAACAACAGATGGGGGATTTTGGAAAACAAACAGTGTTTAACATGACGCCAAATTGCCAAGAAGACTGTAATTAATAATAACAGCATAATGACACAAGATGTATGTGAACCAGCCTCATTGGGATGAATTATGGGTCATATTGATGATTTGCAAATAATAATTATAACCTAAATTGAATGTATTTTTAATTATACAGAAATTATACAAATTGAGAGTTGCACAGCTAAATTGGAATTGCCACCAAAAATTAAAATTAAAGCGTGGCTGGAAATAAAACAGGTCCATTTGAGTTGCACAAATCATTTATACACCACCACAGGAAGGACGATGACGGCGATGCTTGCTTTATTACTTTACCACTTTTCACAGAAATAAATGAAATGGAGTCTCATCATCATCCAGGTTCGTCGGTTCGGAAGCAGATGAGATGTAAATATACCGCAGGATTTATTTCATGTACCTTAATTAAGTTAACGAGAGGTTGAGAGACTCGAAAAGTCGAAAGTGATAATTGTCCCCACTTATCGTCATTTAATTCATACTTTTTAGAGGAATCATTCCAAATTATTTGAAGAAATTTAAAATGCATCAAATTGTCTGCTGCCTACTTCGAACCAAACCAAACCAAACGATGGGTAATTTCCCTTGTTGGACCCACTTTTTTCTCAATGTTCCTTTCCTGTGAGTAATTTACGCACACACCCGTAATCAAGTTATAGTCGGAGAGTTTGCAGCAATAGACGTCAAGAGTGGTTGTTGTAGGCAGTATAAGTAGTGGTGTTCAGTCGGGGCAATAATTGATCGGTCCAATGAGAGTCTAGCGACGCCATGTTCATTTTGGGTAAAAAAATCTGAAAAATAATTTGAGTTTAAGTGCAGTAAAAGCACCTCCGTCAACCTTTACCTAATAAGTTTCGTGCAGTGTCCTTTTTGTGGTTTGGTTTGATTTGGGTTGTGTGCTTGTGTGGGTTGCATGCATGCGGTTGGACTGTTGCTGGATTAACTTGGCTTGATCCGACCCAAGAATATTATTAATATAAACAACCTCGCTCTCTTATAAAAAGGTCTGTAAAATAATCATGATGCTCAATTCAACAACATGTTGTTATTATTATTTTTCTTGCATTGTCTCTCATTTCACTCAACCAATATAATCCTTTTCCATAAAAAGATAAGAATTTTTAATTTTTTTTTTAAATTGTCGCCAATTTGGATTAAAGTATGGATTTTTAAGAGTGTATTATATTGATGCAGATGTTACATGCCAGGAAGAAGTTGAGAATAACAAGATTGTGGAAATAGGGACGTCAACTGATTTGTGTATCCGTATCCATCCATCCACAGATTCTATTGCGTTGTCATCATCACCATAATCTTTTGTTTTTTGGATTTATTGGTCATAATGTCCTCCATCCGCATACTCATCTATCCAAATTGAATCCATGTGCACCTTAATGTTTCATTTAAGCATCTCAATAAATCCCCTTTGAGGATTTCAAAGCTGAGCAGATGATAAACAAGATTGATTCCTTGTTTACGAATTAGATAATTGTGTTGTTGAATGAGTCACTAAAGCCAAGCAACTGTCAGACACAGATTAGATTTTGCTTAATCTTTGCCTATGCTGATTTATAATGTACAACGGAAACATTTATGCATAGCTTATTTTTTCATGGCACCACGAAGTCACCTTAAAAAAAGATCATTATTTTAACACTCTGTCTTTAAATATGATAGAAGAATTTGAAAGGAAATATGTAGCGTAAGGGGAATTCCATGTTAAACAGACTTAATTAAGTCAGTAGGACGACAATGAAGACATTATCGTCAAAATATCCTGAACAGAATGGAAAGTGAGGTTGAGATGTTGGTTTGATGCACCTATATATAATAATTACTCTAAATCTTACGAATGGATTAGGTGCCGAGGACGAGTTAACTTGTTTTTTCTTCTCTTATCTTTAACCCATTGAATTATGGCTCTGCTTCTTCCCGATATTTCCAGATTCTCTCCAAAATCATTTGAGCCTACCCAACTCTTAGCAAGATCTCATCATGTCGTTTTAGCTGGTGAACCTTTTCCCTTTCTTTTTCACTTCTTCTTCTCTTTGTATTGTTTATTGTTTGACTTGATCAATCAAAGGTTTGATCTGCTTAATGTGACCCGTCTTGAGCGAGCGTCCTAATTTAATGACATAAACTAGGAGCCTCTCTTTCTCTCTCTCTCTCTCCTCCGACAAGGCAAGGTGTGGGACGATTCTGGTTCTTGTAGCAGCGGATCATCCATTGAGAAAAAAACAGGTTAATAGATTTGTCATTGTTTGTGTGCTCTGGCTACGAACATTGTATAGACGGGTTGTCGCCCTGTAGCTCATTCAGTTGAGACAAGTAACACTGCTTTCCCATCCAACTTATTCTTTTCCAGGTTATACGAGCCACAACAGTTCCAGACAAATGAAACTGTCTCCAGTTACATATCATTAAGAATCCATTAAGCTTTTAGGGTGAACATCCAATGACCAAGTTGAGTCAGTCGCGGTGCTTTGTGTCGCAAGCAATTGTGGACCCATTAATGAGATTCCTTACTTTGATCCGAATTCTTGCCCTTGTTCCGGTTATGCAGCGGCACATTCATTAATTTAACAAAACAACTAACATTCACCAAACATTTCAAGTCTTTTAAATCTCAATCCCGATTTTGAACTAATTTCTGTGGCTTCACATTCTAATGCAACCTAACCTCTTTGAGGAAAAACTTATCATTGGTTAGATCTCGTATACTATGAATCTATTTGGTCAGCAGCAGGTGATACGCCACATTGATAATCTAATGATTAGATTATCATTATATAATATTCTTATTACGATTATGTTTAGTTTCGCTAACCGTCCTTGAAGGTTATTATGAACCAAACCGGATAGTAAAGATAAATATATAATGTAATTAAATATATCATACACACACATGGCATAATTTGAAATCAAATCAACTGCTTCACCCAGTTTGGCTTAAAGAAATCATTGCCAGTCAGTTATTCAGTCAGTCAGTCAATAATCCTGTATAAGCCGGCACGGGGCTGTGCATAATCTTATCCATACTCTCAATTAATAATATCAATTGAAAGGAGTTTGATCCTCTTGGATTTATTTTGCATTAAATTATTTCTTCGTACTTTGATTTCAATAATCTATTTTTGAACTGTCCAATAAAGTTCTGAATAATAATAATTCGTCATAATGTATTAAAGAAAGAACGATGATGTACAATACATACATATTCATAATGAAGAATTGTTTCTCCTTTCTTTACTTGCGAGCATACAAGCTTATTATTATATTGCTCAAATAGTGTGATGAGCCATGAAACATGTATTTGCCTGCATGGTAGAGAGCAGGAAGTTAACCAATAAATCTCCAGGCGTGCTCATTCTCTTAAATTTAGATACTGCAAGCAAGCAATGCAAAGGATCAAAATAAGTGTCGATTATTCCAACGATACCCGATGATGATGATATGATACCGTCTCACTCAATATAATAAAAATATGATGTTGATGTGTTCAGACATTTCTCAAAGATAAGACACATCCCAATTTGAAGTCGTCAAGAATTGAGAAGCATCATCTACTGCTGCTGCTGTTGTTGCTTCTCTTTGTGCGAGGTAGCTGATTAATAGAGTGAGGAAGAAAATGAGCTGAATAGATTTGGCTTGGTTTGGAGCGAGCCAGTCAACCAAATTTATCACTTGTCATCCCTTTTATAATTTTTTATCATTTTTTCTCATGCCAAAGCAAAAGCAAATCAAGCCAACTTTCATCAATATAATTATGAGTTCTGACAGTTCCATTGGGAGAGTGGGAGACCATAGCAAACGTGAATTAATTTACTGATACACCTTCTTTTTCCTGCCATTGACACTGCTCCACACGTTTCTTCCTTCGCCATAAGAATAATACACATAATTCCTTCACTTATGCACTATCACTAGTGTGGATGTCAAACTTTAATAATAATGCAGAAAATATGTACATTTGTACAATGTTGTTGCAAGGCTGAGATAACTAAAAACTGCATTAGTTTCAATAATTTAGTTTCAATAATTTTTGTTTGTGCACAATAATACACATGAACTAAACACCTATAAGTCCCACACGATGACGGAGATCACATATTCTACAAAATAAGTTTACTATCTGTATTTGAAAAAGAACAGTAGTAGTCCCAGCTTGCATATAGTCTAATTTCCTGCCTTGTCTCATTCTACCAAACGCCAATTTTACGCCTTATTTCAAAAAATTCGCACCCATGTAATTTCCTCTTTCTTGTTCAGCATTCAATCCTGACTTTTACTTCACTCACTTGGCATAATCCAGCGTGACACAATTAGTCAAAATATAAAAAAGACAACCAATTTCCTTAAAATAACAAGCTAGCGATGAAGAAGAACCCCTTACTTACATCAACAAGACTGTCTCATCTACCTTTTTTGCAATAAAAGGACAATTAGCAAAGTCAAAGCTCCGAATCGTGCAGCTGGACTACTGAGATGAGGCAATTTGTAATTATGTGATTTGTACGTATACATACTTACGCTGCTTAGCATTTTTTATTTAACCTGAATGAAAAGAAATAAGCTATGTCTGAATTTGGTGAGGAAGTAGGTATGTAACAACAGTTTGTATCATTCCGCTGATACTAAAATAAAAAAATAAGCGACCAACAGAAAACTTGACTTTTTAAGAGGGAGAGAGCAACGGTGAGAATAAGAAGAAGAGCTTCTTTATTTTTTTGGCAAATTGAATTGGTTCAAAGGAATTGTTATTGTTGTCCATTATTTGCTGATTGAAGGATGACAGACGGGGAGTCGTGAACATCTCTTCTTCTCGTAGGTGTCTTTTCTACTTGAGTGCTTCGGAGTGCACCTCTCTTTCTACATTATTTTTCCGCACGATTTATTACCATTGCATCCATCCATCGCTTTTCATCGCTCATCAACATCGACTTTAAACCACTATTATAACGAACAAATTTGCTCCAAACACCAAAATGGGATTGGCAAATTGCCTCGTTGAGCCTTTTCAAGAAAGCTTCGATTCCATAATAATAATAATAATAGACAATAAAAGGTAGGTGAGACATTGTTGTATATTGTTGTTGCATCGTACATATTACAGATACTTGGAGGAGGAAGGGTCAACCAATGAGATACGTATCTAAGCCCACATAGCTTTAAAGGATGTCAGCAGTTTTCTTTTTTTACTAAATCTTGATTTTTAAAATAGTTATGAATACGCATTTTCTAAAATGCGATCAATAACAATATAATTTTAGCTGTAGCTTTAAATTAAAGTCGATTCCATATTATCTTCTGCCATCATCACTGCCTGGCATGCAATATGCGCGAAAGAATTGCGGTGCCACAAGTACGGCTCCTGTCACAAGGTCCTGTTGTGATGATGATAATACGGCGATGAGTGACGGAATGGAGAGCACTTCGTGCAAAACCATCATGCTTTAAGAATTAACAAAGATTTTCTCAACAAACGGTCTCTTTTATGAAGTCGCCGTATATATAGTCCTCCTGATTTGCAAAGTTGCCATAAAAATAGCCTGAAAATAGTCGCTTAGTATAAACCAAGCACAATTCGAATGAAAATAATAGGAAAATTCTCTGAGCTGCTGTCTAAATTAATTTAAAGCACTTTAATGTGAAGGTGCGGTCGTCGTATTCTGCATCACTGAATTTGAATGACCAGGTCATTGTTACCATTTTGTAAATGGTCATCTACCACAACCCTTTTCTTCTCCTCCTCCTGGTGCGAATTCTCTCTCTCATTTCCTGTCATCTTCCGACCCGAAATGAGAAGAAGAAAAAAACTATTGTTCATTTATCCTCTTCATGTCATCTTGTAGACTTTAATAGATCAAAGTTTATATTATACAAGTTACGCAAACCCTTAAAAATAATGACCACAAATCAAATCTCAAATACAACACGTCCGTCTTCTTCTCTCTTAGGTCAGTCTAGCAGAGTTCTTTCTATACATACAGTTATGTAGACAAAACTAACAGAAATAAGCAGCAGACAATTTTTCAAGCAGGAAAATTGAAAAGATTTTGAAACAGGAGTAATTGTCCATTCCATTATTACTTGAGAAGTTTATAAGAAGTAGAGTTGAAATATGATGAAAAGTGGCTAATGAGTTGGAATCTCTTCAACTTTAGACGATTTCCATTTATTTATTATTTACTTGATGATTCGATACAAAACAATGATATATTTCCTTCGTTTGAAGAAACGCAACTTGCCGAGAGGGTCTATATAACATCTCTTTTTGAGGATTTTGTATTGTTGGTGGCATCAAATTGATAATAAAAAACAACACAATTTCTGCGATTTCGTGCGTGAAACTTGAAACCACTTGTTTTATAGATTATTAAGTTATTAACATCACTTCTTGAAAGAAGAAGAGGAAACTAAATCAGAAGAATGAGACCACACCACAAGATAGCAGAGGAACCCATAAGGCACTGCTTTTTTCCTACCCACTGCACTTAACTTACACTACCCACTCACTCACTTCACTCGGCTCAAGTGTGTGTGTGGATAACACAGACCAATTTTGTATAATAAGGTGTAATTTTCTCTTTGATTTTCTGAATTTATGTTACGGCATGGCAAAGGTTGCTTGTTAACTTTTCTCTTTGAGAGACAGTAAAATAAACATTTTGCAACTTTTAATGTCTTTATAACAGAGTGTCTCTCTCTCTCTCCCATCTCCTTCTTTAATAAGGCACACATTTCTCGTCAAATTGTGGGTGGACCAACCAAAATATCAAGAGTTGTGTAGCTAGGTTAAAAGTAAATTACATGTTTGAATGTGCAATTTTGTACTAACAATAATAATACTATCAAAATATCAAAATTCCAGAAAGCCAACTGTTTAGCAGGTGACAAACCATAAATATTGGAGAATGATATCTTAAATTAAGTAGATATAATATTTTGATGTTAAAGTCTAGATAATGCACTGCTGCAGGGATAATGTACCGCAACGCGTAATTAACGTGGGAGTTGCCGAGGACGTCAAATCTCTGCTGGAAGCCGACTTTGACAAAGTGATTACACATGTGAGTAAAATGTTATAGTATGAACCCAAGCACGGAACCCTGCATGAACATTTAGTCAATTTTTAAATCATTTTCTTTGTCATGTTGCTGTTTTTTAGTTTTTGGGTGAAAGTTGTTTGTAATAATTTGTATAATTTTAATGCAACTGATTTCACTGCAAAATAATAGGAAACTAACTCAAAATAATGCAAAAATTGAATATTGAAATTTGCACAATAAAATGAACTTGCAATCTGTCACTATCATGCCATGATATTTCAAATTAAAAATGTCATAGAATTGTGGACACAATAAATCACGAAATGGAAGCTGCTTCTTCTAAAATGCTAAATATGAACAATACACGATTAAACATAGTTTCTGAATATACCTTGTACATATGTACTTGTTAACATGAATCCATTCTTTAAAAGTGAATGACTGACTGACTACCCAAGAAATAATGCAAATATTTTAGGGTGTGCAAAATGCAGGCAACAACTCCCCTGCTATGGCGTAAATAAGATAAGAGATTATTAGAACTGCATTCATTTTGCACGGATATTGGTGCTTTCATCTTTAATCATTCTTTATAGCGACTGGAAACAGGCAAAGCAAGGCAAGGGTTGATTTTAATGCAGTGGTGGTGGTGGTGGTGGGAGGAGGGGCAGGCAAACAGCACACCTCTTTTGTGAAAGTGACGAGTGAACTGGGTCTGAGTGGAGTTTGGGCAACCAATAAGTTGAGCTCACCTGGGCAAAGGGTTGATTGGATTTAGTTAGAGGCGCAGGTGGTGGTGCACTAACCATCATTTAATCCAACTGAGGCTGAGGCAGGCTATTGAATCCACACTACTCACACTCACCCACAAGATCAACTAACTCACCTTCCTCTCTCTGGACGGTTTTTCATTCTGCTATCAGATTCCCATCTCGTATCATCCTCATCAAAAGAAGCTCCAGAGAGAGAGAGAACAAAAAACTGAAATCATCACTGCCAACAATACATATTCCCCTTAACCCCACGATTTTTATAACTTCTGTTTTATCTTAAATTTTATAATAACTCTTTTTGTGATGTCAATTAAATACAAAAGTGTCTAGGTAACTCTTTAGTAAAGTTGCATTATTAACAAAGTGTGATTATATACATAGAATTGAAGGAAATGTGCACCCTCATTTGTGAAAAATTGACGGAAATGTGCCCAAAAACAAGCCACGAGGAGTACCATTTTTGATCTCTTGTTGAAATCTAGTGTTAAGATTTGTGAACGCTAATGATTATCGAAACCAGTCGGAGCCCAAGTAGGCTAGAATTAAACCAGAAGAAGGGACACTTTTGGGACATGGAATTTCCTGGTCAACTTCCCCCCAGTGCAACATTACCCACTTCTGCAGGTCAGGTTTTGTTGATTATTTATTAATAAGTACAGTATACAGACTCACTCATTCGTTTGCCGGTAGATAATCGATTATGCAATTTATATTGAGCAGGATATATGAGCATGTCATTTGACAAACATACATGTTTATAATAACAATTAACAATGCGAGAATTATAACATGAGCAGAATTATGTAAACATTACATTCATTATTATATACCAACCACATTAATTCAAAGTTTGACACAGAAAAGCCACATGTTGCAATTGATTGCACTTGATTTTAGTAAAAAGTTAAATCTGGAAATATCATTTTCTTTCTCATTCTAATGAGATCTTTGTTGTGAATGCAACTCAACTCAACCTCAATGATTTTAAAGGTGTCTGTTAAAAAATAGTTATTGCTTTTGAATGCACTTTATAATTTACATAAAATTCATCTGTATCTGACACCATTTAGTTTAAAATTCCACTGTAATGTTTACTCCAATCAATTGGACCGTTCATTGACACTGCTTTATTATATTGTCTCATGCTATTTAATAAATATTACGATTGTCAACTATGTAATCGAATCATAAATAATTAACATTAATATCCTCCGTGTCACAAACCTTTATAAACCGGTGACACAGAAACAGTATTAAGAAACTGAATAACACCGTCTCATTCTTTTCGGTTCAGTGACTCGGTGTCATTTTTCTAATACATGCGATTCACGCATCTCCAATAACCGATACATAAAAATTTACATAAACATTTAGGCGCATACAGATTTGTATATTGTTTTTATAAGAAGAAGTAATATTTCTTTCACCTCATTTGTACCACAAACCTCGCACTTTCTTGTTAAATCAGTCATGATTAAGCAGGATTTCACAGGCTTTATATTAGTTCCATTAAAAGGTAATAATTATCATGCATTTTTTTTATGTTAAATCGACTAAATTTGTATTTTGGTCATTTTTGCATAAAAGAAATTTGAATTTTGAGTTTTTTAATGCTGGATTTATATAAGCATTCTTATATAAGGATTGAGTTGGTGGTCAGCTGTATTGCGGCGAATAATTGTAACATTACATTAGCATCCATCCATCCAGTTCTACTTATGGGGCGGTTACACACTCCCTTTTGGTATGAGTGTGTGTATATAAGCATGTGTGTGTATTGTTCAGTATGTGTGTTAAAAAGTTGAACTGGAAGGGTGAGAGGTTGCTTTGTGAGTGAGTTTGATTTCTTATCTTGATTACTAAAACGACATATGAGCAGAATTTGCAAAATTCTCGTGACAACTCCTCGATCCCTTGTCACGTCATAATCCCATAGATGAATGCATGCAAAATGTCATTTTCTTGGTGGATGAATACTTTCTGTGTAGGTTCAGACTTGATCAAACTCAATTAATAGTAGAGTACTCTTGTTAAATGCACAATAATTTAATCAGGCTGACCAAATGGATCAAAGTTGTTAAGAGATTGTAATAATTTTGTGTATAATTCATTGATTATGATTGTTAAGTCTATGAACATGGCATTCTTCTTGAAGCTAAATTTTGTAATTATTTTTTTAGGTGGAATGACGGCCCACCAACTCCGTGAGTTGTACGTGGCTAGTGCAGGTGGAGGTGGGGCAGGGGGTGGAGGCAGTCCACAATTTGCACCAAATGCGGGTGGACATCATCTCTCATCTTCCAGACTGCTCGATTTGTCACCTGTTGCACCCCTTCGCTACGGGATTCGACCCTACGACCCCCTTCAAATGCTTCAACAACAAGGTGCAGTCAACAAATTGCTGGGTAAGGTGCTTTAGCCCGACCCTGCATTTATTTTTGTATATAATTTCTAAATTAATTTAGATTAGTAGCATTGTTACCCTGTGTATAATATTATGTGGGCAACTGCAACAATCCGTCTCATTACACTAATTCGAGTAAAATCCTCATCTTTTGAACAAAATTATGTCATCAATGGTATGGATGGGCGGTGTATATAATAATTCGTTCCGAAAGCAAACAACGCCTTCACTTTTACGACAAGCACACATTATTCGAACAAATGATTTCAATTTATGATTTCTGCTCAATGAGCACAGGCTGCCCATTTTTGTTCACATGATCTCTCGTTTCAAAATCAGTGGGAGCAATCAAACAAGACTGACTAATTTCTTGACCTTCTTTCCATCATGAGAGAACAAACCAAGTTAAGCAAAGGGTTTTTACTTGTTAGTGAAGGAAGTGATGGTGTGGTGGTGTCGATAAGATATTTACGTGTTTTTTAGATAAAGGTTATAATAAAATAGAAACTCACTCACTCACTCTAAGCTTAAGGGATAGATCATGATGATCGTCGTATATTACACCTGAAGCGCCAGATAGTCGTCTGTGACATGGACATCTATCTACAGTTAAAAGTCTCAGTTGGCCTGAGAAAAGTCAAGTTATTACTTTTCTTGTTCTAGTTCTTGTATTATTGGGTCCGTCGGGAAGTACGCTCCAGTTACGAGAGAGAGGAGAGCAAAGGAGTGCACTCAAGGGTCGTTCAGTTAGTGTCCATTGTTTGTTTTCAATTGATGTGTAAAGAGCGACATAATGGTCATTAATACGGCTCTTTCGGCTCGACCACTCTCAGAGCTAAAGTGCTGGAAGAGTAACTTCATTAATTTTTTGTCTCCTCCACTTCAGTCCGTCCGTCCGTCGTATAGACATGCCCTTTGACTGACAAAATCTGAGCTAGTTGGTTCGTGAATCGTGGACAGAGAGAGAGGTGACTTTTTCATTCATTGACAACTCACGTAGACAAGCACAATTTACGTTGTGACCAGAGAAATGACACGGTGGTTGAGAAAAAGAAGTTTATTATGGGGCTGGAAAAAGAGAGATAGGACGTAATTAAGGTCCGAACGAGGGACCCTTGATTTATTTCTGTACTTTGCAAGCCCTTAAATATTGGCGAGTTTAAGGGATTACGAGCCCTTGTTGTGCAATTTTAGCCAAAGTGGTCATTACATATATTCATGGTTAATAAGAAAGTACTAAAAATGTACATATATATGACTCTGAGCACCTTTTCTCTTTTTGCCCCCTGGATGGAACTTGTTTTACCAGGACAAAGAAGCAAAATGCATTAATGAGAGCTATGTATGTAGAGAATCAGTGAGTATGTATAAGAATTCGACTTTACTGCTACAAGAGAAAATGGACTGATTGAATCGAAATGACAATTAAATCCCAGCGTCCGTGCTCTCCTCTCCCGTACTAATAAAGATAACAGGAAAAAGCTCACCACCTTTGACTGGAAGAAAACAACCGCAATTGGAACATGGACTTTTGGCTTTATTCTACCTACTTAACCTGCCCACTTTGTCTTCATTGTGACACTCAAGATCCCTGATATGTCATCTGCCCGTGAACAATTTCTGTTTTGTTTTGAAACTCAAAAGTTGTCGAGGAGAGGATAAAATGAAAATAATGTATTTTACACCAAACCAACCAACGCAACGGACGGACCGGAATTGAAGAATCACTTTATTTTCTCCGTTTTATGTCCTATGCTATTTCTGATATCTTTGCATTGTTGCGTTTCTTTCTGTCCTGATGCAGACAAGTCACTCTGTTCAGCAACATTTAAAATGTTTCAAGTGGTTGCTTCCTCAATTAAATAGTTTTAATGAGATAAGGTGGCTATGAAGGAACCATTAATGGATTTCATTAAGATGGGAACATACTAATCTAATGTATGTAATATAGCTAAAGGTGCTGAGGCTGGTTGGTTAATGAAGTAATTAAAGGATTCATCCTCTGTCTTAGTGTGTAGGGGGATGAAATTGTAGAAAAACTGAGAAAAATCAAGGGTCTCACATTTTCCTTCAATCAGGGAAAAGTGAGAATAGCGGTGTATTTTTAGGTCTATGTAGATACAATTATTGGATTGTGTGGACAATGTTTTGGCATATCGATCACTTTATGTAAATCGAATAAGGGAGAATCCAACAAATCTTGTCCCTGCTGTGAAGATAGATTTGGGAAGTGGAGTCTGACGGATTTGCTTGACAGAGTGATTAGATAAAAAATTGCGTCCGTTTTCCATCATGACTGCATGAACAGCACACAACCTTGTTAATCAGTGTCTACTCACCTCCACTGCGTTAATAGTAATCAATCAATTATTCGAATCTTGAATCTTCTTATGTAAGGTTGGTTTTAAATTAAAATCTTCGGTGACTCTGTTATTAGAATAAGAATGGAGAAGGAGAAGGCAATGAGGAAAGCAAACGGGTCGTCCCATCAGGAAAAAGTTTGCTGCTTGAGGCAGCTCATTTCTTCTTGTTGAGCTCTATTAATTGCAGCCTCGGAGCTTCCTTTTCTCAAAAGAATGGACTGATGATGCGCACCTATTTAAAGATAATGAATTTTGACGTCAATAATTCAGGATTATAAAAAATCATTAAATTGAAATTGAATAATGAATTCGACTCGATTGAAGCAAGCAAGCGTGGAGTTGGTTGACTAATAGCTACTATGATGCACGTATGTATGAGAGCGATATGAAGTTGATGCCCTTGGTTGGTATAGGTTGTTGGTCGGTGATTATTGGTTCGTATACAGATATACATACATACAAAGACTTGAGATAAATGTGATCATTGTTCCTGCAAAATTAAGCTCATTTTCGAAACAAGACAAGGGTTGAAACTGAAACAAGCAAAGTCGTTTAAAAATAAGTACCATCAATTTCAAAGGTTTCAAATTTTTTGCATTTTGTAGTTGAGATATGAGCAAATAAAATTTACAAGATCATCACAAGAAGATGAGTTGAAGAGATACATACACGTTTGTCCCCAAAATGGTCAAGTCCAAGGTAGAAAATAAGTGTAATAACCAAAAGCATAACAAATAGCAGAAGTCGTAAATGTAAGCTTGAGCAGTTTTCAATTTTTAAGTTTGCCGTCTTTCCCCAAATTGCAAAAGCTGACCCAAGAAGTTGTATTTCTTTGTGTTGACTGACTCTTTCTTTTTTAATCTGACAGTTGTATGTGTTTGCCTGCTTGCCTTCCTGCCTGTATCTGTATTGGTTGGTGCAGTCCCTGAGTAAATTGAACAAATTCACGTCGTTGTAAAATGGACGAAGGGAACCGGTTTTATATCACTCTCTTTCCTCTCTCTCTCTCTCTCTCCTCCAAAATTTGAGAGTAATTGTCGACTTTTACGTAAAAAAGACATTGTTATGTTGTAAATTTTGTGCGAAGATAAGAATTTTGCACACAAGCAGAAAGGTGAACTGTACTCACATGGCATGATCATGGCATGTGAATGATGGTTAGTTAGTCCTTATGGCCGTCATCTTCTTCTTCAAAGTATTTCCTCTAGTTACTCTGCTTGTACATATGTATGAAAGAAGAAGACGTTCGTCAAAAATTAGAGATAAGTGGTCATTTCGCGTACAAAGAATAACTTTTCAGCAAAACTTGTAAAACAAACATAAAATTTCTTCAAGTTTAATGTCTTAAAGCTCAAAGGTTACGCAGTAGTTAATTGCAAACTCTCTGTATACAAACTGACTTTGGTTTGAGAAATGACAGCCCCTGCAATTACCCACCCACTTGAATCTTGCATGATCATAAGCAAAGCAAGTCTCTTCACATTAGAATTTGGGGATAAAATGTTTGGTTGGGATTTCATGTCTTTTACAGATAATGTGAAGATGAACTAAAGCCTTGGTGGCATTATTATAGTGTTAATCTCCAAATCCAGTTTCCCGTAACACGTATTTACACACATGAAGAAAACTGTAAATATGGATGATTTGATTCAATTATGCGTTAATTCAGCATGGTAGTGAACTCAAATAAGGAAAGCAATGAAATTACAGATGATATTCAACTCATTTCACTTACTTACCAAGTGAATAAGAAGGCAATGAATAAGGGACTAAAAAGAATTCGTTAACAAGTCCAAGCAAGCAATGTCGTCCGGTTTTGCAAGAACGAAATAATTTGTTCGGTGGCCTAGTTGATCGAATTGCTTGTCATAAATAAGTGATATTGCGTGCAAAATGATTTCAATTATTAATATTATAGTTGACTCCAATTCAGATTTAGAATATAGAGGAATAATATGAATGCAATGTACGCTGTACGTAAAACCAGTAGCGGTTGAACATGAGGAAAACAGACAGCAGAACAACATATTTAAATCAAAAGAGAGCACCTACATTTACACAGCGATTACGGGCGATTAGTAAGTTCTCACAGAGTCAGATCTGTTTGCTCATGCACGAGATGAGCAAATCCAGTTTTCCCTTAATTTACTTGATTGGATTCATTTTAAGTTGTTAGATCAAGGCAAAATCAAGTCTTTGATATTCGTCTCAACTTATTCTCCATCATATCATCGTCCGATTCCATTAAGCAGAGTAGAGGGAATAAAATTGACCAGAAAAATCAGAAAGATTGATGTTCAGGAGTCATAGTCAATCAGGAGCCAAGTTTTTGATGAGTCCATCCATCCTTATTTCTTTGTATTTACTGGGTGGGTCATTCACGAAACATGTTTGACTTGGTTATAAGCATAAATCAATCCCACACAAGTTTATTAATAATGCATTGTATTCATATTGTATGTATTGTATTATTGCTGTGTGTGGAGTGGAGTTTATTAATGATTTATTGCATGGAGGCAAATCTAGATATTATTACATATTTTATGCTTTTGAAATACATACAACAACAGCATTCATTACTCAAAGGGTTATCCAATCACAAACTTCAATCCTTCCAAAAGCAGTCAAAAGTAGCACTATCAAATGTTATCAGTGAAGTCGTAATAATAAATTAGAGACTTATTTCTACTCCCATTATGAAGACATACATTAGTGGATGAATTATCAGGGCAAGTCAGTTGATGATGAGAGCAGGAGGAATAAATTTCTAATTAGGTGTAAACAACCACAGCACAGACATCAATGCAATGAAATACTGTACAAGACAGTGCTTGCTTGATGATTCGTATAATAGAGGGAAAATCCTGACTGGCTGCTGCACCTTACTTACTTATGTGTTTTAGTATAGTTCCATCCAAGTTGACTAGTCTCTCATCTCAACTGGAAATTTTCAGGTGAGTTCGTTCCGGTCTCATAAAGTAGGTTTGGTCGTGTCATGTTTTCCTGCGAAATGAAGATATCAACTCACTCCTCGTTTGTTATTCTTATGACCATCCTGTCCGAAGTCACACGATTTATGGTTTGATTCAAACGCAGCCAAGATAGTGCTTAATTGATAAGCTAAAAGTTTTAGTCGTAAAATTCATTCCAACCAACCTGCATTTGTTTATTTCAAACTGGCTATAACTACTTACTCTTTTCTGTATGAAGAAGTTGACTTCTTTTTGGAGAAGAAGTAGAAGACGTGTCAATTTACACCTGCTTTCATCTCTTATTATTCCACACAGCAGCAGCAGTAGCATGGTAGCAGTACTGGTTGGCAGTTGGCAGTCTCACAAAGTCAGAAAACGTAGTTCTTTCTTCTTTATTAGTGAGACGAATGAGTTTTAGCGATTAACAAGACGATTGTCGAGTGACAACGGCAGTTGCAAATTGATTTCACATTATGGATGTTTCCTTAACGGTGCTAATTTATTGTCCAAGTTATTAACCCGACGTCAATTGTCGTCATTCGGTTTTCTTGGAATCTTCACCAAAATTTACATAATTGAAATGGCCATGAAAGGTCACATCACAATTGTTAATCATTTGGCATCATTTGACTGCTCATAGTAAAACTATCACTTGATGTAAACTTGAATTTTTCTGATGAGAGATTTAAAATACTGCCATCTGTCCCTTCAATTAATTTCCTATACTGATGAATTCAGCTCTTAAGTATTACGCAAAAGAATTAAGAATATAAAATTTTACAACACATTCTTCTGCTCCTGTGACAGGAGTCCTGTCTGCGAAGCCAGACTACACAAACGTACTGATTACCAAGCAGTTATTGGCTATTACTGAATGGTTTAATGGATTAAAAACTGATGGTGCGACAACCTCATTTAGGTATCATGTTACCTATATGCTATTAACCGAACGGATAAATATGGTGCATTTACAACGCACATTTGATTTAAATTTGTGCCATTCAATGACACACGGTTAAATACACACTACTGAGAATACATATGCACTCGGAGTAAACTACCGTTAATAATTAATAAATGTGGGCATGGATGGAGAATTTTGTTTGTTATGTGCTTATACAATTTTGCTTGATCTTAAAACATAGCCAACCAGCAATGTTGCAGGTAGAATAAAAATGCCAATGTTGTTGTATGTATGACTTGTATTATGATTAGTATTATTTTTATAAGATGTTGTATGTATTTGAACGGATGGAAGCAATGAAGGGTGAAATTTTGGCTGACGACGTCTGGTTAGCATCATGCATCATCACCGCCAACCGATGGATGAGATGATGACGGTGTGTGTGGCAGGAAAAGATTACTAATTAATTTGAGTCAGCCTAGTTGAGCAATGGAAGGAGGTGACAGGCCTTATGACAGGTATTCACACATGAATAAACACTTTTGCGGTGGTCGCTTGTTGAAAGATCGGACATAAATAATCATTTGTCACGGCGGCGGTCTATTCATTCACACAATTTTATTCAATTCTCAAAGCAATTGAATTATACACCTCTGGGATTAATATAATAAGTAAAGTGAGTCCCGTTCAAGTTTATTGGTCGTCGTTTGTGGTGTGGTTGTGTGGTACGTTATGTTATGATGGAATTTATGAGATTGTAGTTGTTGTATGTAGTGTACTGTGTATCAAAGAAGTAGATAATTTTGGTAATTCAGTTTTTTGACCACATTTCTTCTTGTTCTCTTTTAAGGATCCCTAAGACCACCTGGAATCATTGGAGGGAGCAAACCAAAAGTGGCAACACCAACAGTTGTTGCAAAAATTGAGCAATACAAACGAGAAAATCCGACCATCTTTGCCTGGGAAATTAGAGAGCGGTTAATATCTGAAGGTAAGTATATAAGGGATGCGGCGACTTGTTCATATATTTGCGTAATTAATCTGTTGGGAATAAACGAGAGAGAGAGATTTATTGGCCCAACAAACAGTCATAAAACTTTAATTTCTTTAACACTTGGTTTACATGATTCAGTTCTGTCCAATAGATACAAAACTAACAATGCGAGGGTATGAAGTGTAACACTCAGATTCGAATGCGACTAATTTAGTTACACACAGGGTCCAAATCAAAACAACATTTAGTGCG